>MU389742.1:297681-529437 GCA_022578765.1 Xylaria sp. FL0933
CTCTTTTTAATAGTTGCATCGTTTTGGTAATTACCTAAAAACCTTTTTACTAAATTTGTTTTGGGGGGCCTGTATGAAACCCCCCCCCCCCCCCCCCACCGCCCCCCCCCCCCCCCCCCCCCCCCATGTGAGGTCATAGTCTGATGATTGCGGTTACCTGTCCATGATGACAGGAGGGAAGGACCGAATGACCAAGTCTATGTAGTACTGAATCGACCGTGAAACGCAACGATCGTTTGTATTACAATTACAACATTGAATTACTTGGGCCCGGAAGAAACAGCCAGTTCGTGAGCGCATACTGGTAAGACCAATGTAGGTGTTAGTGTAACACCGGTAACAGTACCTCAGTACGGTTTCCCCATCAAAACCGCTCTATCTGTCGTGGACGGCGCCCTCCCAGTTTCCTATTCCGATTACCTAGACTATTTCTACAAGATTAATGGTGTACCTAGATGCCGAGGATACACTCAACATGTAAGTCCTCGCCCAATGTTGGCAGGGCTGTGCGCGGACTTAGAAAGTTTAGGGATCCTTCAGTTACTTAGTTGCGTGTTATCTAAGACATGCAACTTGAAAATAGCTATGTTCAGCTTCAAGTCGAAATCATTCATGTTTAAAGTAGCTCGAGTAGTTACGGCGCACCATAGGTCGCAACCGGTCATAATGCACATTTAGTCGTATGCATACCTGCCATGTACTACGTAAGTACCCTAAGGAGTTAAATTTGCATCCAATCTAATGCCACAGTGCATGTGCGGCTCCCCTCAATCCCATGGTACCTTGCCTTAGGTACCTTTAGGTGTCCACGGATAAGATTGTAGAATTGATGCGGCCTAGACCTAGAATAGATAGCACTACCTAGGTACGTATCCCTGTAAGTTTAGGATTCTCTTATTTACCTAAGTACTCCGTATTGATATGAAGGTATTCTCAACGGGCAGCCATTCAAACAAAGCAAACTCGTCTCATATTCATCTCGCCTCCACCGTCATCACGGCTATTGCGCACCTACCGCTACACCTTCTGCGCTCGCCGTCTCTGCGAATGCGAGCCTGCAATTAGCATCGCAGCACCGCGCCAATGGGCCGCCTCGTGACCAACACAGGCTCTTCGAGTCGCAATGGACGACTTCTCCGACGATGACTTAGATGCCCTCAACGCCAACGCTCTCCAGGAGCTCGAGAACAGTGCCATTCAATTCACCCAGGCCCAGAAGACCCATGAACCTCGCGGTCCTCAGTCTCCGCTCGCGCTCCAGCCACGATACGACGTCGGCTACGATGTCGAGGACGACGATCTCGACGATGCCGTGGTACTCGTGCAGGACGCTCTGCAGCCAAAGTCGGCTCTACCGCCCGTGCCCATGCCTGAGAGACCTGTACAAATACCATCGAGGATAGCCCCTCAGCAGCAACAGTACCAGCAGACAAGGACGTGGAATTCCGTCTCTGTCCCCGTTCCCGCCAGTCACCTTCGCCCCCAGCCTGTCGATCCCATCTCCCGGGCCCCCGCCCGCCCTCCCCGCCCTGCTCCGGTTGTCCCTCGGGCTTCGCAGCAAATCCCCCGGAGCCAGGCCCTCGCCTATAGCCAGATACCACGACCTCCGCCGCCTTTACCCCGCCCGGCCCCCTCGATACCGTCACGATACCAGCCGTCCCAAGCCCAACGTCAAACGGGGAACCAATCTCATGAGCTCGCAGCGCTGCAAGCACAGATCCTGGACTTGAGGTCCAAACTGACTACGAAAGATGGGGAGATCAGTATCGTGCGGAAGCGCCTGGAGAAATCACGCGAAGACCATGAACGTGAGCTTCAGATTATCAGGGCACAAACGGCCGAGCAGTTGGCGAGGCAGGAGCGCGCAGTCGAGGCTGCGAGAGCTGCCCAGGAGTCTGCTGCCACCGAGCTCGAGTTCACGAGACGCGATTTGCGCGAAGAAGTCGCCCGTGCCAAACGCCACGACGGACCGGGAACGCCGAAAAAGAACGCCGTCGTGAAAGCCTGGGGTGTCGCGGATGGATTCGAAGATGTTGAAATGGCCGGCAGTCCGACGAAAGGGAAGCGAGGTAAGAATGTCGGCCCGGTGGCCAGCTCCGTAGTGGAACCTCCCTTGAAACTCCTGAGAACGCCTACCAAGAGCAAGCGGAAGCGGCCAGCCATCGATAGCCCGGTTATGGCTCTCGAGACGCATTCGGATGATGTTGTCATGCTAGACGATGTGGGAGTCGATGAGGTTGCGGTTTACCAAGTGTCACCCATTGTGCAAAGAAATGTACCTTTCGATGTAGGTGTCGGGTAGGCTCGAATTCCACCGTGTCTTGTACTAACGATCTTAATTTAGTATATGAAAGTAATCTTGAACCATAGCGCCGCTCACGGCCGCCCCTTAACGTTTGAGTATCTCTCTCATTTCAAGCTGCCATCCAAGCCCAACGAAAGTCTCGCTTCGATACTTCTTACAAAACTCAGCATTGCTGGCGATCCTGGCGATCCCACCCAGCTGCCCATACAATTTTGTTTGGAAGTCATCCGATTATGGGATGCTTGCAGAAAGGAAGCTTGTGTAAGTGGCCTGGTCTCTGCCTTACGCCCGCGGCTGAGGTTCGTAGCTGACCTGTTTACAGCTAGCTCCTATAACTGAGTTGTTATCATTAGTCTCATTCACTCTGCAGCTACAAACTGTGGCGCTTGCTCCGTACATTGCTCCTAGCTTACTGCCGGTGGCTATGGATGCTTGCTATGAAGTGGCTATACCCCGATTTAACAATCCGATACCGGGCGATCCGACAGATGAAGAATTTGTGAAGTTCAGGGATAACATCGACACAAACAAGATCTTGTCGCTCCTGTATCTCACGGCGCTCGGCTGCGCAACGTCAGAACCCGTCGGTGGAAGTATCTCGTCGCCAGTAGCTGATTTCTGGAACCAAGTGCACATACATTTCGTACTGATGCTTCTAAATCGCAAGCAACCAGTCGACGATTTCGTTGCAACGTTGAGGCTGCTTTGCACGTCCGTGTTTCCCGACAGTATAGGACCCATCAACCCAGACAAACCGCCGGAAGTCGTGGCCCAACTGCTAATAGACCGGATCTCGGCGCATCTCACGGAATCGCCACGATGGGACGTCGACGAGATGAAGCTTCGTGACGTGCGACTCGCGGCGTTGCAGACGCTCTCGGCGTTTGCAAGATCTCCGCTGGGGCTTGCGCAGCTTGTCAAACACGATTGGATGATTCCGCGGTTGGTGACGCTTCTGTCGGGCTGCATCGATGAACTCTACAATGGGGACATGCAGTACTCCCTAGTGGGCAGAGATGGTGAGCCGGACGGGCTGCAGAGGCTCGTGGCGCACGCGATGCTCTTGCTGCACATGATTGTCACGACTCCGGTAAATGGTAGCACACTCGACATGGCGGCCAAGCTGTCCAAGACAACGGGTGGCTCGCAGAAGTACCTGCTAAGCCTGTCGAGGCTGAACTTCGCCGACGACCTCGTCTCGGAGGATACTGCGGAGCTGGCACACGAATTACTCGAGCTGGCAGTGACGTCAGAGGCAGGAGAGGAATTAGGGGAATTTTTCAACAGTTGACACTTAATGGTCGTCTACGCTACTTACGCACAGCCTAAGGAGTGGGAAAAAAAAAAAGAGAAAAAAAAACAAGGACAGGGAGGCTTATATGGGGAATTATTAGAGGTGGGGAGTGGGGGCTGAGGGACAAATCTGGGACTGGATATTATGACGATTTTGTGGTGCATCATGGTGGAAATACTCGGTTGAGAGATGATTCGACGATGATGAGAATACAAAAACATACCTAGGTAGTAAAGTGATAGTACGTCTTCACGTCTAATGATATGCCTACACATACTTAAATAGCTAGCAGAGAAAAGCTTGGCTGCTCTCCAGGACATTACAGTAGGTATTACCTAACCTCCAAAGCGATTTGTTCGGCTCCCGCTACTATCTACTATCGATTGCTGCGTTTGTAGTACCTAGGTAGGTATTTGTCCAGGCATGTGAAAGACCCAAGGAACTGGACCAACCAGCTATGAAGCTGGCGTCGGGGAATAACGGGCCCGCACCAATCCTGCTGTAAGGAAGTACCTACGGTACCTAGGTACATACCTATTGAGTAGGTACCTAAAGTAAGTAAATCAACACAAATCCCGGAGCAAAGAGGCTCACCTAACTTACCTCATCTTCGCCAATTCAGGTATCTGCGATCCGCCAGAAGCCGCGCAAACATCGTCGTCGTCGTCGTCGCATTGACCAGCTACGGATTACTTCCTACCAAGCGATCTGGATGTCTCGGGGCCCCTAGATTTCTTTTCTAAAGCTGCCTACATCCGTCTTCCGCACGGGGACACGACAGAGAAAGACGCACGACACATACATCATCGCTTGTTCTGTCTGTCTGCGCCGCCCTCCCAAACCACGCATCATGACGAAACCACGCCGTGGTGTTCGTTTCCCCAACCGGACTGCCAATGGGCTTTCTCACGATGGCAGGAGATCCAGTATGAGCGAGATTAGCGAGGATGGCTCTACATCGCCCGTCAGATCGAGGAACGCGGCCTCGTCGACGGCGTTGGATCATATAAGCGAGGTACGTCTTTTATTTGTATTTTGGGCGCTCTATCCCCCCCCCCCTCTCATGTCCTCTGCCTCACTTTCTATATACACATATATGGACAGTATATAACAAGATCTATGTATCGGTCTGTATATCATGTATTCGTATATACATTTATACATACATATATGTGTATATATGTGTATATATATGTACACACATTTCTCACGCCGGTCGTGATTGGCATCAATATTTACACTGATACGTCTATATGCAGAAAGCGAATGAACCGTCGCAATCGTCGTCGTCGTCGTCGCAGCCCTCGGATTATGAGAAGAAAAAGGCAAACTTCCTCGTGCGCACGTTCTGGACCTTTGTCATGATCGGGCTCTTCTTCACGGCCCTGTTCTCGGGCCACATCTACATCATCGCCTGCATCACCATCGTCCAGATCGTGTCCTTCAAGGAGGTCATCGCCATCGCCAGCGTGCCCAGCCGCGCCCGCCAGCTCCGCCCCACCAAGAGCCTCAACTGGTACTGGCTCGTCACCACCATGTACTTTCTCTACGGCGAGTCCGTCATCTACTACTTCAAGCACATCGTGCTCGTCGACCGCGTGCTGCTGCCCCTCGCCACCCACCACCGCTTCATCAGCTTCGTGCTCTACGTCATCGGCTTCGTCTTCTTCGTCGCCAACCTCAAGGCCGGCCACCTCAAGTTCCAATTCACCAACTTCGCCTGGACGCACATGGCCCTATACCTCATTGTCGTCCAGGCCCACTTCGTCATGAACAACGTCTTTGAGGGCATGATCTGGTTCTTCCTACCCGCCTCGCTCGTCATCTGCAACGACATCTTCGCCTACATCTGCGGCATCACCTTTGGCCGCACCCAACTGATCAAGCTGTCGCCTAAGAAGACCGTCGAGGGCTTCGTCGGCGCCTGGATCATGACCATCTTCTGGGGCATTATGCTGACCAACGTGCTGATGCGCTCCAAGTACTTCATCTGCCCCGTCAACGACCTCGGCGCCAACGTCTTCACTGGCCTCGAGTGCGAACCGAACCCGGTCTTCCTACCGCACAACTACACCTTGCCTCACTTCTTCTTCCTGCCCGAGGGCACCACCTTTTCCTTTACCACAGAACCCATGCAGTTCCACACCATAGTTCTCGCTTCCTTTGCCTCCCTTATCGCTCCCTTTGGGGGCTTCTTCGCCTCCGGGCTCAAGCGCACTTTCAAGATCAAGGACTTTGGCGACTCCATCCCCGGCCACGGCGGTATGACCGATAGGATGGATTGCCAATTCATTATGGGCTTCTTCGCTTTCATATATTACCAGACCTTCATTGCCCAACACAACCTCAACTATGGTAACGTCATGGAGCTCGCCATCACGGGCCTCACGCTAGAGGAGCAGATGGAGCTCGTCCGGGGACTAAGCAAATATCTTGAAAACCAAGGCATATTCGATCCCGAGGTAAGGCCCCCCTCCTTCCTTTCGTTCTTCGTTCTTTCTGGCTTTCCCCTACCATCTTCTTATTCTCGCTTTCGTCGGTGATTATTTGCTACTCTTATACTAATGGTACCGACTTAGATCGTAGCAACTATCGATAGAGCGTTATTGGCTCGTCGGTAGAATACGTTATTTTCTTTTGTTGGCTCTAGCGGATAGACTCTTCTTTGGCAGACAGTATTATGGGGCAAAGGGGAACGGTAATGGATGTAAAGGTACTCAAGAAAATAGTTGCGGTTTATGAAGGCTCAGGATGCCTCGAGTTTACTGTAAACAAAAGTGGATGTGGCATATATGAATCATGAGTTCCTGCGGCGTGACGAAACGCCGGTGGACTCTGGTTTGCACGCGGATTGCCACAGCCGTTCACGTCTGCTCATGAACAACCTGTGTATCGTATATTCTTTAGTAATTATTTTTTTCCTTCAGCTGAACGACACCGCTGCTCCATGCGCATTCCTAGACCGACAACGGTAGGTCGCAAATCAAGGGCAGTGGCATGTTAAGCTGCCCCGCCAGACCCCGGTCGGGCGGTTCCAGTCCTACGTTGCCTCTTCGTTTTCTTATACGCCGAATATACGACGATCCATCTGGCTATAGTAGATTTAGCTTATCCTGAACGATGTAGGTCAGGCCAGGCTCACGATATGCTGCATTGATTAGCCCAGTTGAACTACATATACTATCGCTAAACTCAAGATATGGTGTCAGGTATAGAGATATATACTAAAGCTATTCGAGTGAGTAACGTGTGAAGGGAGGCTCGTTCAGAATATCAAGTTTTGATCAGGCCAAGAAACGGAATGGGGCAGTGGATATAACAATATGCTTTTTGGGATGAAAGTGAACTTGAGCTCTCAATTCTGACACTCGCGCTCTGAGTCCACAACCAGTAATACATAGGGAGGGTAAATATATGAGTCTAAATACTCATGTTGCTGGTACTAATTAAAATTCTCCAGCTTATACTATAATGTACCCATGATGAGGGGATTTAGCAACCATCCATTTATAGTTCGATGATAACTTCCGTCTGTCTCAAGTCAGAATAGATCGATGAGTGCCAACCTGTAATCGCCATTGTAGCTGCATAGTTCGACTTATTCCTAGTATACGTGTAGCTTTGTTCGTTCTCGCATGGTATATCTTCATCTGGTGACTGTAGGAGAACATTCATCCGCACCTGCCTATATGGCCATCTCCTTGCGTACATTATGACTGTTGTAGACATACGGTAGATACCTTCGGGGACGAAATTGCTTTTACCACGTGTTCTTCTTGTTACATTATAGTTGGCCTAACACCTCACACCAGACAGCGGCACATCATACACACGCTTTCTCATTTTGTACCTTAAAGTATCTGGTGTGCCCCCGGAGGAATCGCGATCGCCATATATTTAGGGCTTCTTGGCATTATCCGACGAACTGAATGCAGGCCAACGTTGTGGCGTACAGCATTATGATATCGATACGAGAGCACCAAGTGACACGACACCGTGGCACTGCTGTGCTGTGCTGTGCTCGCCGTCTCTGTAGAACTGTGTATTCCGTGATACTGGACAAGCTAGGGACAGAGGAGAGGGGCACCGCGAAGCAGGGCTGAAAGCCAACCAAGGTCGGTGATCAAAAATGCAAGTCCAGAAGGAAACAGACTGAGACGGAAAAGGGGGACACGTAGCTTGACCCTCTTATCCACTCGCTCCGCGCAGGTTATGAATGACGCTCAGATGGAGTAAAGAGGTTGTTTCTCTAAGGACGATGTTAGCTGGCATCTGTGGTCATGCTTGGCTCTCACCTCATTACCTATGATTGGTTGATTGCTAACTCATTACTGCCATGCTGGTCTTATATCCCTCGGACACTTGCGGCTCGGTTGTGGGTGCGGGCGCGATCCCTACAATATGCATGGCATGTACGGGTGGGCACATGGCGTTTGACCGTTTGATACACGCCTCCCGCATTCGAGGTGTGGGTGGTGATATGTGATATCTCACTCCAAGCCCCTGAGCTCATGCAAGATCTTGCACATGAAACTCGGCGATTCAGTGGGTATTGGAGTAGAGTAGTTGGTCAACCCTCGAGCAGTGGTTTTCTCAGAATATGATAGCCCAAGATCCTAGCGATATAGCACAATACGAACAGAGGCGATGGTAAGATAGTTCTAGGCTGGGAAGATTCGACTCGATACACGATGCAAAGCAATAATCCGAGCTTGAGTTTCTCCCTTCAGCACCCAGAGACAAGCCTTCTCTCTACAGCGCGGAGAACTGGTGAGATGCCTGCTCGATAGGCTCGACGCCATAACTGCTGTGCTCTTGTCCATGGCAGACTACGCGACTACTATTGCCAGGGGCTTCATCTGTCGATTCATGAGCCTCGGATCTCGGTCGAATGCAAAAGAAAAAGCAAACTCAGGTAGATATATGCAAGGATGGAGTTATAGTACCCGGCATAAACAAGCGGCCCTCTTTGCATGCATCTGCAAGTATCGACGGACCTGAGCATGCACTCACGCCTCCCAACTGTGCGTTGACATCACCCGCCAGCTCAGCCGAGGCCGTGCAACGGGTTTGACTACACGTGTAGGCAGTATGCCAGAAGCATCGTCACCGGGCCCGGAAGTACTAGGATTCATTGCTCAGGTATGGTGACAATATCGCGTCGCCAACCCGCGGTATCCGCCGCAGAAATGGAAGGTTCTAAAAGGCACACGTATCCCTTTTGTTTTATATGACTGGGCACACAAGACTCCATCACCCCTTATCATCGGTAGCATCAGCGCCATGCGCAGCCTTCACCCCCCTTCCACCGTCAGTATACAACAGACTATGGAGGTGGAAGGTGGTTTAGGTAGGCACTTGACCGAGGCGCTGCTGTGGGAGGCCAGATTCAGACAGCCCGATCGGCACGGGGCCGGTGAAGACACACACAGGTAGCAGCCCGCAAGCTGTAAACCTTATGGATAAGACTGCAGCCTTCTCGTATTCCCGGAATGTGAAACTGTCTTGTGATATCAGCCTGGGTTAATCAATCAATTTCGTATTCCTTATCTTGTGCTCCATATCAATGAAACGTGTTAGCTGGCCATCTCGATTCACATTTCCCAGTACTGTACTTATCACAAAATGTAGGTATATTACATATACGTTCGTCGACACCCCCATGTTCCAACATGTCTGTGTAGCTAAAAATCCTGTATTGTCGCCGCCCGCATCGAATGTGTTAAAGGTAGACAAGGTAGGCTAGTGTTAAAAAGGGGAAAAGGGAACAGTGGTCTTTACAAGCATCTAAGTTAGCTTATCAATCTTACACACCCTCAGCGGCCGCGAATGAGCATATAATGCAGGATATACACAAATACGTGACGGAAAATACTTGGCGACGAATCAAATTGCGCAGGGATCTTTTCGTCGCATCGTAGACGCTGAAAAGAGCATCATACCGAGGTGTGAGATAATAGTACTGTGACGGTCCCTACATGGTATACTACATTTATACCACGTAATAGGCAAGCTACATTGGGTACTCTATGTTCCAGCTACAGCCTGCTTTGAGCTGAAAACAGTGCAGATCTCCCTTCCCGGCCGGTCGCTTGGCCACAAAAGCCCTAGATACCTTCTACTGTAATCCTCGTGCATACAGCTGGCGCCGACATTCTACTGCATACTCCATCCACACGCGCATTGTTGAGCCGGGTATACCACGTTTTCGCTCGCTTCGCGCCTCATGTACCTACTATGTATTTGCAGCACTTTGCTAGGGATTGAAGTCATGTGCCACTGCGGGCTGCCGCTGCTGAGCCGTAGATCTTCCTTTGCAGGATCAATCGTGCAGATTCGGTATAGCAGATGACCGACTGGCTGGCTGGCTGGCTGGCTGGCTGGCTGGCTGGCCGACGGCATTTTGGTTATGTTCTGGCTGGCTGCTTTGTGCTGGCCGGTTTCAAAGTCGACGTCTCAAGCACAGCACTCGTCGAGCAGAAAAGATGTTGTTAGCTGCAACCCTGGGTTCTTGATCATTAGTGCTGATTTATTCATGCAGCCTGGTGAATGAAGTATGCCTCAGTAAATTATCTACCCTGCCGTCTCGAACTTCAATGAAAGCCGGCTATCCGTCTCAAGGCCGAGGTATTTCTCATCCACCCATCCATCCTTAGGAAAATACCTGCCGGGTGCTAGCTGCAAGCCCGAGGATCCCGCCAACCTCTCTTCATCGAGCAAAATATCATCAGCTCGTTAAACCCCTAGCAGTACATTACCATGCAGTAGAAGCCTTACTTTGGGTTATATCGGTCAATTTCGCTAGGCTTGTCTAGTCGAAGGGAAGAGAGACGTTGGGGTGGCACGAGGATCCGATTGGGAAATCCCAAGGCCGTGGAGCGGGAGTCCTGGCGCCGCCGACCGACAGGAAGTTTATGGATAGCTGGAACCGCGCACCAGACCCGAGAGCAGTTAACCGAAAAGGATCGTGCGCTAACTTGTACATACGCCCGGTCGACTGCGGCCCGTTGCTGAGGTGAGATGAGGGGAAATTTGATATTGGAGATAGAGGACGATTCGCGACAGGTTCGTAGATACAGCATGTGAGGCATTAATGCAGTTAGTCGCAGCCGCCCGATGCGGTAGTATGGGGGAATGCTCCCTTTATCACGGAGATGACCCGAATTCGATAATCAGAAAAGGAAGGGTAGTGCGTGCAGATAGAATAGGACAGGATAGGACGGTGGTCCCTGGTCCGCCCCGTGGCCAAGCGGACGCGGAGCGATGGAGTGGTTGATGGCACCGACGGTGAGACGGGCATGACACCCACTAAGACACACGCACATCACATAGCTCAGCTCGGGAGCCTTTCCTTTCTCTCTCTAGGTTACCGTTTGGTGTGGATACTTAGACTCATCGCGCGAAGTCCTGTACCTCTTGTGCCGGCCGTACCACGCGCGAGCAATGAGGGCTTCCCCCGGGAACGCCCAACGGTGTTGGAGCTTAGAGATGTCGTCGCCGCACGGCAATGGCGATGCAAGAGACACGTCGTAGAATGTATCAGGGGCCACGAGTTGTGAAGCCCCCCGCCACAGCCCAACTACCAAAAGTCTCGAGTCGGAACTCCCCATAAGCGGATAGAGGGACTGCGAGGGCTTGCGGCTATGGGCTATGGTAGGACTACGAAGTATTGGTCAATGGTGGTGTTCTGGTTGTTGTTAGCTGTTGGTGTTTAATTTGTTGGCTTGGCGGTGACTCAACGTGGAGAAAGAGTCTACAATATGTAGGCATTTCAGGCATACTACAAGTAGACTACCTTTCATGATCCAACACGTCGTATCCGGCCTGGATACCTTACCTGGTGGAGTGTAGGGCTGTGCGATCCTCATCCGCCATGTTTCCCGCCCTTTTTGAGCCGTAATAAGTCATCTTCGTGATTGGATACCGACGGGACGGGACCGTATAACAATAGGCCCGATGAGACTCCAGCTTTTGCCTGACGCCGGTCTCAATCAGCGATCAACGTGTGAGATGAGCTGGTTATGTATGTCTCTCTTCGTTCCAAGCCGCCGTACGCTCGTAGTCATTTGCTATGGGCACGGGTAGATAATACGCTGTACAACCACCTTGCCCATCTCTTACGCTGCTATCGCTGGTGTGAATGGCAGAAAATCTAGTTTCAAGTACACCTCGTCACCCCCTTCGCGAGGAAGTCTCATGCAAGTCGCGGGTGTACGTTCCCGAATATGGTAGGGTAGGGCAAATGACAGGGGTAGTAGCAGGAGCATAGGAACTGCGCCCTGCCTTTTTTTTTTTTTTTTTTTTTTTTACTCATAGAGACTCATCACCTGCCCAGCGTCACATTATCCAGGCGGAGCTTGTCATGCCTGAGTCGATCCATCCGGTTCATGCTGTCCACATGTGTAGCTCAGCCCTAAGAAAACATCCCAGGCAGCCAACATAATCGCGAAGGCTAACGAAGTATACACTGTCGGATAGGTGACTAACTTACCTTGTCGCCTAGCCCAAGTCAGGCATGGGGGGCTATGAGGGACTCATGATCAGGTATTGCTTGGTACTTGTAGGTTCCCGCGTTGTCGAGATGGTCTGGCCGAGTCGCTTGGATAGATTCAAATAGAAATGACATCCATTTTCCATGGGATTACGTTGCTTGTGACCTTCCATGATCCAGAGTCACAGCGGAGACGACAGAACTAGATATAAGACAGCCCAGGACACTTACATACTAGCTATACTTGACACAGACTCACTTCCCTACTCTGTTTCTCAATATATCATCTATTTTGTTATTATTGTCCATAGTCTTTACTCATTGGATAACAAGTTCTATATTGGCTAATAAGCATGGCCATCGGCGTTCCGTCCCGGTTGCGGTCGTATCTCCGCCGGAAGCTGGACAGGTCAGGGAGATGCAAGGTTCAATCATCAAACAGCACAAGTTTAGCGGAAAGGAAGGACACGGCTTCACCTACAAGGCTTATCGCCACAATTCGGCCCGCCGTGTCTACGCCACAGACTCAGTTCGATGAACAGCAAAGTTGTTCTTTCTTTCAGACGCTTCCCATAGAGATCAGGAAGATGATCTATGCCTATGTGTGGCTGGGGCCTTACGATCACATGTACCATGAATCCAACGGACGGCATCTTCATTTCAAAAATGGCCATTGGGTGCATACCCGTTGTGTCATGTACGAAGAAGACGACGAGGATGTGGATATGATCCAAAAGCAGATGGACTCAATACACCGTACCGGCAGGGGAGACCTTCTCCTCTGGCAGCGAAGGCTCGCCTCGACTTGGGGACAGCGTCACTGGAGATGCGCGGAAAGAATCGAGTATGGAAAGCCAACCGCAATTGACCGCACCGATCTAGGGGCCATGATGGTTGCGTGTAAGAAGATGTAAGTTTGCCAAACGTCCCTGTCTTGGAGACTAGACCGTCTAGAACCAGCACGACTAACGCTAATTCTCCATGCCAAGGCATCCGGAAGTAATGGAATCCTTTCTTGAATACCATAAGATCATATTCAACGACCTCTTCTCAGCCCACCGCTTCCTAGCGCGGCCCGAGTCCTCCCATCTCATTCGCCACATCCGGAGACTTGACCTCACCTTTAGCGTGCCCTTCCACGAGCTTACGCCTTTCATGGACCTCATTGGCTGCCCGGACACCGATGATCACGGCGACGTTGTCGAAAGAACTTCGCTCGAGCGGGCCAAGAGCAACCGCCTGGCCGCTATCTTCGCTGCCGTTGCGGGCCACCCCACGTGTTTGCACAGCTTGCAGGTCTCGCTTGACGTTTACGACCGAGGCCCATGGCGGAAAATCCCCGAACGTGCTCTCTCGTCACACCTAGAGCGGATTTCCGTACGAAGGGGGAGGAACGGCGAAGTCAACTATACCGTCGAACTTCCACCTGCATTACCTATCCGAACACACTATGCCGGACTGCAAGAACTAGAAGACGAAGCTGTGGAAGAGGGCAACAAAGGACTCGCATCACCTCTGCCTTTCAATGTTAAGCGCCGGCCACCTCTACGATATTGGCAATTCAATCCAGGCGAGGTCGAGCACTTCACCTGGGAGACGTGTCAACGCGACAGGCGGCGCCAGCACTGCTGGATTGCACTGAGCAAGGCGACAAGGTTCATCTCGAATCCGTACCTAATTGACTTCACCGAGAGATAATGGAGTGGCATATGGTTGCGCGCTCGAACATTTGGCCACCTGCCATGTACATATATCGCGACGTATACGTTCATCAGATGATCTATCCACATGAAGGGACGATGAGTCAACAGCGTCGGCTGCTGCTCCATATGGTTTCATTTTCTGTGGGCGCCCGGGCAGGGGCTGGCACACGCGGTGACAAGGCATATGCAGCGAGGGAGGATCACATGTGCTGATCAGACTGGGCGGTGCTATTTCTGGACCTACGTATTGCGGCTCTGCCTGTGTAAGTGGCGTCGATCTGTTCTTCCGGCACGGCAAACCGGTACAAGACGAGAAGATGTGTTCATGTGTGTATAACGGCTTGGCTTAGCTGCAGTACCTTCAGCTACTGGGCGTCGACGGTATTTAGGGGTACTGGGATTAGGGGGATATAGACGTAGATCGTATTGAGTACCGGCAAGGTCTTTATTCCTTGTAGTCTATCTATGCTATTACATGATTGGTCATTATTATGGGTGCTACTGTATAATATCCAACTATCAGGTCAGTATGCACCAAACAAGCGCCAGAACCGTGACCCTACATAACATTATCAGTTTCAAGATGATAGAAAACTAAACAACGCAGCCCTACAATAGTCCTACAAGGAGATAAACAGCGAGAGAGCCCGACGAGAAGAACACAAGAACGGGGGCAGCTCGTGTACCTACAGTTGTACTATACGCATACCCATAGTCTCAGGAGTCACGCATGCTGATTTATGCCCAGGCAGCGATGCGCCTGATTTACTCAACTAAAAAGGTTGCCTATGGTTGGGCACTGCCCATTGTCGGCTCTGTCCTCCCCTACCTGACGTCGCGGTGGCGGTGATGCAGATAGCGTCTCACTGTCGACATGCAGCGTTGCAATTGTTGGATCTACCCGCATGAAGGGCGGAGGAATCCACCACCGCAAAGATCCGCCAAATGCCCGCCGTCGATGCTGTAGGAGTATTCTTGGCATTTATGAGGGACAATGAAGAGGTATTCAGACGGGCTAGTGTCATAGCGCAGATCATTCGGCCGCTTTGGCGTTGAATTCTGTGCGGATACTGCAGCAGAGCTGTCCACCCTATTATTCCTTCGAACAAGTGGGAAAATCTCCATCTCGTCCTTGCAACTACACACAGATCAGCAATCAGTGACCACTCGTAGAACACAGTTCTTGGATTCAACGGGATTGGTCATCCTCATCCCGCTTGAAGAATCAGTGTTGGCATTACTTAGTCGCAGCATGAGGCCAGGCAGAGCGTCTATGTCCAGGTTATAGAAATGCCGGTCTTTTCGGGTCCGGCCGCCTGTTCTTATTTCTTTCCAGGGGCTTCCGGAGTTCATAATCTATCGTAGGGTTCACTCGTCGCTAAAAAGTTATTCGCGATAGGGAATGTTGTCAAGACGAAGCAACAGCATGTGCTTCTAAGCCTAGGGTCGCCGTCTGCTCATTACTAGCCGTTTCCTTGCTTGTAATACTACAAGCAATGGAAGGCGAACTTATATAGATGAATCGTCTTATTTGCTGTATGATTCTCAGAGATACATCGGGATGTCGTGGATATCGATTGCCCCTATCCTTAGAGACCTCGCTCCCGGCACCTCTGCATATTCTCTCCTTCTCATACGCTAACTACCCTCCCCTCACATTTTCCCCTCTCGTCATTCATTTTCGGACCATCCACTGAGCCAGGGCCTAGATATTACCCTTCGCTGAGTCATGTGCGTTTAGCTAGACTCTGCACAAGTTCTATGACACTTCCCATCCTTAGATGTTGCCTCAACATTCCTATTGACCTGGATAGAAATGACGCCGAACGCGTCAGGAATTGGCCGTAGATTTGTGTTAATGCCACGGGTTGTGTGCCGTATGTGGCACTCTCGCCCGGCGTCTAACTGGCCAGCTCACACCTGTTGTGCATCTCAAATAGTCCCCCTTGCCTCCCATATCTCGACGATGACGAAGCTCCTCTTTATATCCAATAACGCTGCGAGCTGCGACGAGTATTCGTTGAAGACGAAGATTTGTTGGATCAGTCCTCTCTCCGCGATCAGCGCAGGATCGAGGGTCGGATGAGTCTTAGCTGCGAAAGACGGCTGGGGGCTTGTAAAGCACTTTATCGTGGGCATGATGTATGACTTGACACACCCGAGAAAAAGGTTTAACGAAAGCTTCACTTCGAGCGGATGCCACTTTCTCATAAGCAATGCTCTTTCTGAGTGCGATATGGGCTCGAAGTTGATGTACACGCCATCATTTACCATGTTGGAGGTGATGTTATGTCTGAAGTCCTGTGTGTAGCTAAATTCAATAGGCGGAACCCGGTTGAACCCATTCAATCAAATGGTGGCTGTTTGCTGGGTTTCAACGTAAGTCTCCTGGACTTCCCAATCTCGGTCCACACGTATTGTCAAGCCCTGAGGCTTTACCCCCTTCAATTCTTTCGCGCTGAGCTGAGGCAATGGCGGTAGTCCTCCGGTGACTTTGGTTTGTGTTCCCGGCCAGAAACCTAAGTCTGCCTCCGAATCCCTGCTAGAGGACTCGTAGTAGCAATATCTCGAGCTTCTTTGAGATACTGTGCGCTCGACAGGGCCCAAGCTTAGCCCCTCGTCTTCTGGCGCAAGGTTAAGCGATTCACATCTACAAGTCCAGATGTTGAGAGTATCCAGGCTTTGCCCCCTTGGTGACTCTGGTGCTCTTCCCTGTGCCTGATTTTCTTGCGACTGCAATTCATGGTGAAAGAATAAGTCTGCGTCATTGGATTGCCTCAGACTTCTTGTCTTGCCCCCTGAAAATCTGTCAAATGCTCTGATCATGGATGCGTGCCTGCTTGACCCCTTTGTTGGTTCTTCATTATCGCACTGGCGAGAAGGCTTCGAGGCACTGTTAAACTTTGATGCAAAAGAAGGTATGAAACGACCAATAAGGGGCCGGATAGTGGCCAGCGCCGCAGCTATGATTCCGGAAGACAGTTCAGCCACTGACCAGCACGAAGAAGTTACTGCATGGTATGTTAGGTCTTCACCCGGGTCTCCTAGTGTAGTCAAACGAATGATCGATATAGCCGACGTGAAAGCCCCAATGCTGAATATACCGATTAGTGCCCACTTCTGCGCCTTGGGCAAATTGAGCTTCCAAATCGAGGGCATAGGTAGAAAGAGGATAACGAAGTCAGTTACCAGAGTGCCCACGGCGTTCAAGTAAACCCCAACGAGTTGATCCTGACATTTTGCCTTTACACTCTTGTCCCATAGGCCTTTGACTGGAACGCACAGGAACACTACGGACAGAAACTGACCCAAGCACCACCCGCCAATGAGGAAGATAGCAACTAAGTATATGATTCTAAGCACTCTAACGTGTCGAAAGACCCGGTAATATTGCGACAAAAAAGTCATCTTGATAAAGAACATAGCCGCGTTATAGAATAGCTCGTTTATCCAGAACAACTTCGCATTGGGAACGATAGTGTTAACAGATAGCAGTGAAAGGGGGCTCAAGGGTCAGATACCTGCATGAAGCGGGGAATATCCACGGAAGGGTCCAGATCATATGTATGCCGCCCGAGATATCTCGTTGCATTGACGCTCTGGGAGATGTTCATTCCTATTGTGAGGAACTGAAGCGAGTAGACTTAGAACACATTCGCAGCATAGCAAGCGTAAGTTATTATGTCGTGTGTTTGGACGTACTAATGACATCACGGCCATCCAATCGTCAATGCCAACTGATCGTTTTATGACATGGCGCGTATAGATACGAGCGCAGACTGCGAGTATTGCTAGACCATTCGTCACAGCCCCAGCAATAATGACCACATGTCCGCGAGAGGAATGGGGAATTGCTGCCGGATTCATGGCATTGAAAACACTGTGTAGTAGGAACTAGTTGTGAGAAAGCAATGTGAGTTCAACCACCGCAGTTCAGGCCCATGGACTGAAAAATCCGCATGGGGGAGACAACACAATATAGCGCCGACCTTCTGAGGTCTTCGACTTATCCACCTTGTGATCGACAATCGTGAGGTCGAAGTGTATGCGTAGTCTACACCAACGAGAGTGTCCCGTCGCAGTAGAGCACGGACAAGCAAGCGTCTGCGACCATCTAGCTGGCGCACTCTCCGCTGATTTGGGGATGCATTGCGCTTTGACGACACGGCTGGTTGAATTAAGGCTGAAGTCCAGTGCATATTGTGATCCACAAGACACTCCAGACGTCTTGGTATAGTGGTTTCTTCTAGATCTCTTTGCCTCTCTTGGAGCTTTGACCTGGCGTTCAAGCCAATCGTGAGTAGTTGAAGTGGTATGTGTTGCATCAATCAGGTTTATAGGTTAGATAGAAATATTACTAAACCAGCTCGTCTTCGAGGCGCTTCAATCAACTCGCTTTCTTCTCAGCACAAGGTTCCAACTGCAACACACCAAAGCAGGGAGCCATCCCGCTCCTCCATGCTAAGGCAGGTTGATGTGAGAATGGAGTGGCCAGCGATTGTGCCTTCAAAGAAATAGCCACTCGGCTACCTAGTATATGGTAAGAGGGCTCGGATGCTGCAGACGCATAAGCGCCGTGTAAGTTCAACCTCCGGCGATAGTCGCGATCGCAACAGAACAATATCACATACGGTCGGCTTTGCTAAACCCCCTCTTTGAACCTTGAAGCTTACCTAGTGACACACGATCATGATATTATCTAATCCATTCTAGACGAAGGGGCTTAGATAGGGACTCGTAACTCAGAAGAGAAATGCTGGGCAATAAGCATAGTGACAAGACATTTCTAAGTCTACCAGTAGCGATTCTAGGCATTGGCTGTATTCCATTGGCTTCAGCTTAACCTTGAATCTACACTACTAGGTAGTACATCCGCGATTTCCCACAACAGGCAGCTACAGTGGGGAAACAGATGTATTCCTAATTGCTCCCTGCTATGATAGTGCTAGCTACCTGAGTAGGTAGTCTCTCCACAACTAATACAACATCTTCTCACCCACCTTGTCGAGCTTGTCTCTTTCAGGCTTTATACCGAAGCGGCCATGGCTCCACTCAATCTGTATCTCGCCTACAAGCGAGACACGAGCCGCCTCATATTTTGGATCGTCAAAGCATCTAATGCCATCATCGCCTCCTCACCCACGCTACCCGATGATGCGCCCAAAATCCCAAACACGACCGGCCAGATCACTGTGTCAAGCCTCGTGTCCCTCTCGAAGCTCATCGCGAAGCACATCAATCCCATCCCATCCACCATCCTGACGCTATTCGATGCAGCGATACAGGCGCGCACGGCCACTTACGAGGCTTTCCAGCAGCTTGTTGCTAATAAGGCCGACCCCGAGGTCCAGAGAAGTAACGCCTCCCACAAGCACTTCATCGATGCCCTTGTCGAAGCCTTCGAGGCACTGGGAGGAGCTGCATGGGCCGAGAAATGTAAATCGGAAGGCCCTCCTCCCGACGATCAGGCCGACCTCGAACAGGTCCTCTTCGCCAACAAATTCGCTGTACTCAGTATCGATGGAGACACAGTACTGGAGGATGAAGGCACATGTGATGATGGGTCTAACTTAGAACCTCAACAGCACCAGGCTTCTCAGAGACGTCGGCAGCAGCAGAAGAAGTCATCCGGCAAAGGGAAGAAGGCGAAACATGGGAGGAATGCCAATAAGAAGAAGCAACATCTACCAGCGGCTAAGACGCAGAGCCTCGATGATGTTCCAGTGGAGAGCTACCGCATCATCCAAGATGAGGAGGGGATTACCACCGATTACCTGATGGCTGTCTATGCCCTCGTTGAGGAATGGGCTGGGCTTCGAGCCTATCTGCAGGGGCTGTGGCAAGACGTGGCATATAACGGGCGCAACGGCGCCGTTGCCGGGGCCTTGTCGAATATGGCCATTAATATGATCAAGTGCTCAGCCGCCGCTATGTTTGTCGACTTTCCCGGACACGACTCTTATGAAACCGTCATGAGTACCATCACCCGTGGAGACCCGGACAAAGCACAAGGGATGTTCCACCTGGCGCTTCACAAGATAAGCCCAGATGAGGCCAGCACCAGGAAGGTCCAGGAGGCTGCTGTTGACGTTAAGGAGCAGTTCTTGATATATGCATACCGAGACCTCATTGACTTTGTCCTCGACTTCCAGAAGACGCGAGGTGGAACACCGACAAAGCGCATGCTCAATCAAATCAGCAATTGGGAACCCAATCTCGACCTTCAACGCGCTAGCGAGACAGAGAGGCTGAAGTGGCGCCGATCCTACACCATCAACTGGCTCTACGACCTTGTCAATGTCTTCTCGTCTATTGTTGTGCAGCGCAACACCCTACGAGGGGAACGGCACGCGCTGGACTCGGTGGACTGGTCTACTGCTGGCCCCTGGGATAAGCACCGGCGGCTCTTTGGGCTGAACGAATTTGCTGGTATGGTTACGCATCTTGCTATGCAAAAACCGGGCTCAGATGTCCGCCATAAAATTCTCCCTCATCACGTCTTCCAGCTGCAATGCATTGTTGACTCACTTACCATCTCCCGCGGCTGGTCTCTCAGTGGCCTCCGAGGCCATGTCCTCAGAGCACCGCCCAAGGGCTTCCGGCCACGACGAGACGTTGATCTATTCCTCGATCGAGAGAATGAGCGAACTGGCTCAGGGTTTCTCCAGGCGGTGGATATTCTCAAGCAGCTGTTCCAAAAGGATGGAATACTTCATAGCGATTTCAATCGTCATGAAGCGAGCTATGAACTGTTGGAAGCCGTCCAGTATGATTTCGTCAATTGGCTCGGGGAGTCGAAGTACATGCACGGGCTCACTAACATCCCTCCGTCTCGATTCTCCACCACGAACTCCAACGGTCTTTGGGAGTATTCACCGTTCCTCTGCGGTGTTGGCCTTGAAGAAGGACTCAGAGAAGCTTACCGGTACAGCTTTATCGTCCTTGACACGCTCCCGGAACCCGTATTGTTGGTCCACCTGCACAACATGCTCGTCCATAAAGGCTATATCGCTGAGCCGGTCGGGCTGTATGCATCGTTCCAAGAGCTATTTCCGGGGACTTTTTTCACTGATGGCAAAGTCCCAACTTCGAACTTTGGCGAAGCTCTTCAGGCGAGGGTCGCAAAATGGCAATCACGTCGCCCCGGGGCCCGACGCGCCTTTGACGACGTCAAGGAACTCAGGACAAACCGGTTTTTCAAGACAAAATCATATCTCATGGCGTGTCATGGAGCCGGCTGGAATGCCGACCGCATTCCAGACAGTGATATTCCCATGCCGTCCTTGCTAGGGGTTTACCGTATCAGCCAGACAAAGCACATTGCCGATCCAATTACGGGACAGAAACGAATGGAGGACACAGATTTAGTCAACCGTGCAAGGGCCAAAGGCCTCTCTGAAGAGGAATTACTGGCGTGGGCTACATTCCCCTCTCACATAGTCAGAGGGGAGCAACCACTTCCCGAGGCTATTCGGGAGGCGCTGGTGCCAAAAGGATACACAATAGCCAATCTTCCCGAGCCAGGCAGCAAGGGTGGCAATCATAAGTTGCCAGGCCGGGCTCTACTCGATCTGCTAAAGCTGGATATTTCCAACGACATTTGCGGAGATATCCCGCTCTCCAGCCTAAACTACGTCTGGACCATGGCTCGATTCATGATACTATTCCATCAGTTCGAGAGGGAGCTGAGCAAGCTCCGGAACCCATTATACGTGCAGGCATACGAGACCGATCCATTATGGCAGAAGCAGAAGCGAGTCGGCCTCGCTTATCTCGCCCTTCATTTACAAGACAAGGAGTGTTTGCATGTCATGGCGCGAGAGTTCCAGAACCCCAGGACCGGATTTACGAATCATATTTACTGGGATGACTTGGAGTCGACAAGACCAGGCGGGGAAGAGCCGAGGTCGAATAGAGGTGACGACAAATTGCCAGATCAGTGTATCGTGATGTAGGTAGACATAGTGGCCCGATAATGCCGTGGTCCATCGTGATTACAGGGTGTTGAGAGGGTATTATTTTATAAAGCAGAAACCGAAAAGAAGCAAAGAAGATGGAGACTAAGATGGCGATAGCTGGACTGCAAACTGGACAGTAACACGCCTTGGGATCTTAGGTTCCAGAGACAGTTATAGTAATGGAGTCCCAACTTCGAACAACCTATTTATTCTACAGCGAGGCGTGAGCCTGACTGTAACCTGGATACTAACCATAACGAAATAGGTAGAGTAGTCTCTAAACCAGTTCCTCAAAGGGGGTTTAGTTTGCATGTCAATGGGGGTACAGAGGCAAAACGAAAAAAATGACCAAATAATAGTTATTTTAGCTCCACTATTTCGGTCCCCATGTCGTTCGTTGTCCTGATCTCGACTAAGGAAGCATCGCAGACGAGGTGCACGTTGGAAGAAGCATGAGATTACCTGTTCCGAGGTTTAATAGGAATCCCATTTTGCATAGGACTTGCTAGACGAGCTCATGGTCAGACATGCCAGGCCGTGAAAAGCCTCTTTGTCACTCTTCAAGTAGATGTTCGCTTTCCGGGCAGCTGACGAGCGCTTTCAAACTGACACTTCGACCGAACGGAAACTGTGCCAGGCACGGTGGGCGTATCCATATAACCCCTCCCAGTGGGATGTCTGTACAATAGCCTCCAACACTCATACAACATTAATACCAACCACCTACATATGTACTAATGGCCAACAAAACCAGAGAAAGATTAATCGATGCTTAACTTTATAATCCTTGAATGCTTACCCGCCATCCACAACGCTAGGAAACTCTAAGCTAACCTTAGAAGGGTAGGTATCTCGGTGAATGCAAGTGCTACATATGTACTTAGAATGCCGCTGTAATACATACAGAACGGACGGAGGGTATATCGGTGCATTTCTAGGAGATCTTCATTCAGCCATCCCCCAAGCAGCTAGCAGGGTCGCCCTGCTCTGCGCTTTTCGGCGGCCTAGACAATCAGAAAGAGGCAGGCATACAGAAGGCATTGTGCTGCCCTCACTATCTAAGTATCTAAGCATGCACTGGAAAGAAAAAAAAAACACACTAACCGCACGAAATTCCCTCGATCGCTCCAGTCATCTACCAGTCGCCCATGATAGGTCCGGCCATCAAAAGGGGAGTGGGCTACGGTTCTCTGCTCTCCGCATGCGCCAAACGAACACCGATTGCATCCTCGGCGTCCGTTCGGAAAGCTCATCTTGATCTTCATCGTCATCACGGTCAACTTCGATCCTGTAGCAGCGATTCTTCGAGTGGTAGCTATAAAGGAAGCAATATCAGCAGCAGCAACAGCAACAGCAACAGCAACAGCAACAGCAACAGCAACAGCAACAGCAACAGCAACAGCAACAGCAACAGCAACAGCAACAGCAACAGCAACGGCACATCGACCTGGTTCAACTACAGCAACGACATCACTCGCACCATGGCCCCCTCGGACATTTCCAAGTACCTTCAGCAGACCCATGACCGCGTTTTTGACCACAACCGCGCCTGGGCGGCCCAGCAGAGGGAGAAGGACCCCGAGTTCTTCACCAAGCTGAGTGCTGGCCAGAGTCCCGAGTATCTCTGGATCGGGTGCAGCGATTCTCGCATCCCCGCCGAGCAGATCTCGGGCCTCGGCCCCGGCGAGGCCTTCATCCACCGCAACATCGCCAACCTGGTCGTCAACACTGATCTCAACGTCATGAGCGTCATCGAGTATGCAGTGTGCCACCTCCACGTCAAGCACATCGTTGTGTGCGGCCACTACGGCTGTGGTGGTGTCAAGGCCGCCATGACCCCCAAGGATCTGGGCCTGCTGAACCCCTGGCTTCGGAACATCCGCGACGTCTACCGCATCCACGAGAAGGAGCTGGATGCGATCGAGGATGAGAACGCGCGATACAACCGCCTTGTCGAGCTGAGCGTCATGGAGCAGTGCCGAAACGTCATCAAGACGGCTGCTGTTCAGCAGTCCTACGCTAAAAACCAGTACCCCGTCGTGCACGGCTGGGTGTTCGGCTTTGAAGATGGATTATTGAAGGATCTCAAGATTGATCACAAGGAGATGCTTCACAGTATCCAAAAGATCTACAATCTCACCGAGAGTTGATTACCGTGTGGAGGATGAGTTGCCCAAAAGGGGCTACCTATGCTATCAATACTACCTAGATATCTGCCGCGTCGAGATTTCAGGTGGTCACAATTCCTACGATGCTGGATCACCGACGGTAAAATCATACTTGGTTGTCTTGGGCCAGGTGACGCCTAAAATGACTAGACCAGTATTCTGATATGGACACAGTCTTACTCAATAGACTCAGTAGACTCAGACGGAGTATAGCGATGAAGAAAAAAAAATACAACGAAAATTCAATCACCAATGAAAAGCACTGACTCGCATGAAAACGCTTCGACCTAACTTAGCGATTAAGTCATGATACTAGGCATCAGACCGTATCCCTAGACGTAAAAGTCCGGTTCATCGATTTTCATGGCCACGTCTCCCTTACACTTTCCAAGTATCGTATACTGTCGCAGTTGAGCTACCAGTTCAAGATGTCTGTCTATAAAGCACCGGCATGCAAGTATGTAGGGGATTCCGAGGCAATTCCGAGGCAATGGGTCACTAGGGCAGGGATAGTGCTGAATCTCCGAGCGTGCCACTAAGGGTCGGGACCTTAACCGATCAATCCTTGAACGATCTACACAGTAGGCTACCTACTAAGTATGTACATGGATTTTTACGGTTACCAAGTATACTTAGTACCTAAAGTCTTAATGTCTACTGGTACCTACGATCCTACAGCGATCCTACAGCGAATCCCTTGAGACGACTTGAGTTATCTTCATCCTTTTACTCTTCCTTACCCGTCTCTACGGCTTCACAATGGCCCTCGCGTTCAGGCTTGGTGTGTGTAGATACTCTAGTGAGCCCAGGCACACACGCTGAGTCTGCAGCCGAGCAGCACTGGTCCTTGCAACGTCCACTGACTTTTGGCAATAGATTTGCGACGATGGTCTGTTAGCGCTTATCTTAGCAAAGCATCCAGACCTAGCGAGCGACTCGGCAGCGCTCCATCTATCTACCGCGTGGTCGGAAAGCGATCACTTACTAGTAGTGCGTGCTCAGTACTCAGTACTATATGTATGTAATAGAGGCGAGAGGGTCGGAGAGGGTCTGGGAGGGCAATGAACAGCGCATAACCGAAACTCGTATCGGGCTTTCGCTAAGCCAGAGCCAAGCCATTAACGTTCTGCAGCGATCGATATTGATACGGGCCACCACGACGCAGTTCGTGGTTCTAGATGGATCAGCCATGCATATCTCCTTTCAGCTGTAATCAATAGGACACCAGGAATGGCGGGCTAGGCGCTTCAGCTGCAGCAAACTGGCCTAGAGAGCCTAGAGAGTCTTTTGGAGATATCACCTCCGTCACTCCCGGCTGTGCTTCGACTCATGCTCCTCTACGCCAATTTTCTTTCCAAATTTTCTTTTTTGGGTCGTTTTCTCCCGATATACTCGTTTTGTTGTTTTTTTACATCAGTCTTGTAAGCGCGACTTCTGTACATTCATCATTTTCAAGTCGTCCTGACTCGTACATTACGATCCCTACTGCACTCATTCCCGGGAATCCAGGGACGAGTCCGTCCTCCAAGACGGCCGCCAGTTGTTCAGCTCGCCGGCACGATCAACATTGATTCGGCGGTTTTCAAGTGTTTCCGGTCCTTCGTTTTGTCTCGAATTGCTCAGCCATGCATTCCTCCCTTGCTGTGATAGCTGCCGCCTTGTCGGTTGTCTCTGCACAGACGCGATCAGATAAGCGCGGCCTCGTCTTCGTCCCAAATAAGGATAGCCCGAAGGACAACGCCATCTGGGTTCAGGACGGATCCGATTTGACATGGTACTACAATTATGAGTCGACGCCGTCGCCTGCATACGCCAACCAACAACAGAGTGACTTCGAGTTCGTGCCAATGCTATGGGGCTCTATTGACGACACGTCTTTTCTGGATTCCGTCACCAACTTGATTGACAATGGGCGCAACATCAGCCATGTGCTGACCTTCAACGAACCCGACGGGCCGAGTCAGTATGGAGGGAGTGATATCGACCCGTCAAAGGCTGCCCAGGTCTGGGTCGATAATATCATACCTCTCAAAGAGAAGGGAGTCAAGGCAGGGTTGCCCGCTTGCACCGGCGGCACGAGTGGCATTCCTTGGCTGCAGCAGTTCCTAGGCAACTGTTCACAACTCATTAGCACCGATGGAAGCAAGACGAACTGCTCCTACGACTTCGTGACCATTCACTGGTATGGGAATTTCGAGGGTCTGGCGAGTCACCTGGGTGAATATTCTGCTGCGTATGTTTTACCGATTCTACTTAAAGGCCGATCTTACGGCATACGATGTAGATGTTTTGCCAGCCAACTGACGTGTTCGACACCTCCACAGGTTCCCGAACAAGACACAGTGGATTACCGAGTATAATTTTGATAACCAAGACCTCACGACAACTCAGGACTTTTATAATACCTCTTCTGACTATTTCGACCGTCTAGATAGCGTCGCGCGCTACAGCTATTTCGGTTCATTCCGCTCTGAGGACAGCAACGTGGGCCCGAATGCCGTCATGCTTAACAACGATGGCCAGCTGACGGATATCGGTTCCTGGTACCTGGGCGGCACTGCCACTGATGTAGAACCCCAATCCGGCCGAGCTGGAAGCACCCAGGCTAGCGCGTTGTTAGCCATTACGGTGGCGATTATTGCGAGCCTTCTCGTCTGAAAGACATTGAATTAGCGCAATGCAAAAAGGTCGGCAATGAACGAATGAATAAATCTTCATCAACGCTTTCTCCGAAATTTGCTCTTCCAGATTCTTGAGTTCAGCAGCAAAATGACCGGCGGAGAACTATTATTCCTGTTTTATAATGAGATATTGAACATATGGCACAGGGCGTTTGCGAGACTTGATAAGCATGTCAAGCGTCAGATATAGAGTTCATGTATCATGGAGAGATACCAGGCGTTTGGCAAGGCGGATAGACGGAGGGTATATAATGCTAATCATTCAACATCAAGGGTCTGAACCTATGTGTGATTAATATGGGAGACTTGATGAACCTTGCCAGCAGTAGAGGGTGTGATTAGAAAGAAGTATGGCACCGTGAACATAATTTTCGATACCCATTTGACCTATCAAAAATGCAATCACAGTCACGCTATCGGTAGTCATAGGTATATATATATATATATGTACATATATACATCACTGCTCATTGACAAACAATCCAGCCATGCCCATACCAGTTCCAATGCACATACTAGTCAGAAGAATCTTCTTCTTCGTCCGACGACACTCGCTAAGACCGGTGACGATCTGCCGTGTGCCTGTGGTCCCGAGCGGGTGGCCGAGAGCAATGGCACCGCCACGGGGATTCATCTTGTTCCAGTCCAGCTTTAGAAAATCTTTCGTATAGACAGCCATCGTGGCAAATGCCTCATTGACCTCGACCACATCACAATCGTCTAATGTTAGGTTGTATTGCTTCAGCAACTTTGGAATAGCAATCGTGGGCCCGATGCCCATGATCCTCGGTGGCAGACCAGCAACAGTCGAGCCAACATACTTGGCCCAAATGGGAAGTCCTAGCTGAATTGCCTTGGAGCGCTTCATCAAAACCACGGCCGATGCACCGTCAGTGACCTGGCTTGCATTCCCGCCGGTCGTCATAGGCCCCCACTGAGGGAAGGCTGGGCGAATCTTGCCCAATCCCGCGGCCGTCGTGCCCGGGCGGATGCCCTCGTCCTTAGTGAGGGTGACCGTCTTCAGCTCGCCGTCAGGGCCCTTAACTTTGGTGGTAATGGGCACAATTTCGTCGTCGAACCAGCCGGCCTTCTGCGCCTCTTCGGCGCGGCGGAAGCTCTCTGCGGCGTACTCATCCAGAACCTCGCGAGTCAAGCCGAAATCACGAGCGACGTTTTCGCTAGTCCATCCCATGGCCTCCATGCAATCGCGGGCTTCCTGGCTGTGCTTGAGCACCTCTTCGTCGAACGGCGCTTCGAGGCGATCTCCACCAATCGTCATTGACTCGGCGCCGGCGGCGATGCCGACCTCAATCGAACCTGCGGCGATTGCGTGTGCGATGTCGGCCGTGGCCTTGAGGCCGGAGGAGCAGAATCGATTTACGGAGCTCGCACCCGTTGTGTTGGGGAAGCCGGCGGAGAGCGCTGCGGCACGGGCCTTGTAGGCTGCTTTGCCGTCGGAAACCTGTCAGACGCTTGTCAGAGTGCCTGGTATCGTGGGATCGAGCCGGATCCGACAAGTTCAGCCGTAGTTCATAAGAGTCACGCACATTTCCCATGCAGATATCTTCCACAAGTTCCGGTGGAAAACCCATGCGCTCCCGTGTCGCCTTCAGGATGGCGTACATGATGTACTCAAGGCTCGTGTCCTTGAAGCCTCCCTTGCGGCCTTTGCATAGCGGTGTCCGAATCGCGAGAGTAATGACTACATCGTCTGGACTCTTAGAAGTTCTGGCGTTGCGCAAAACAAGTCAGCGACGTTCTCAGAACGATTGTCGTGAGGGGTCAAATGGTTCGCTTACATGGCCGCTACAGGGTTATTCGGCGATAGGTGCTTCAGGAGAGAGGAAACACGTTCAGCCGCCATAGTGTCGATCGTCGTCTACCGGATTACACAGACGCGAATGGTTATAGTGATAAGACCGGGTCCAAGCGACACTATTTGAAAGCACCGGGCGACCTTGGGGGGGAATGCAACACGAAGTCAGAACACAATACTAGGTCTTCGTGCTATTAAATAGAATACAAAGACGTCGGATGGCGGTTCGTTTGGGTTTACAAGGAACCCTGCAATGATAATTCAGCCGAGGTTCTTCGGCAGATCCACCTGAGCACCGCTTAGCCACGCAGAATCCGGGGAAGATTTATGGCACTTTACAGGGACGGGACGACGCGATCCCTGACTCGGACTAAGTTGTTTAGTCATCTCCATGGCCACTGAAGCCTACGGCAACCTTACCAAGGTTAGTAGCTTTGCTCATCGGCATAGGAGGTATGTGTAGAACAAAGGAGGGCTTACAATCCATTGATTGGTCAATGGCTCTCCAAGCAGTGTACAGTACAATATCATCTTGCTCGGGTTTACAGAAGACAAGCTGGCCCGACGCTCACCAGGCATACCAATGGTAGACACTTATGCGATCTCTCGTTGGTTGTGTTTGCAAAACAATCATTATCATCACTCGTCCCTAACTCAGTTTAGGTATACAGTAGCACATCCATCGAAGCCGCCCGGGCTTCTAGATTACATATCTCGTGGCTGTCCTTTCCAGTCTGTAAGGACGACCTGTTCAGGTTCCACCGTCTTAGCACCCTCGGCGTGAACTATCGCCGCCATCATCCCCGACAGTTCTAGCCTTACCACGGCTCGGCAGAATACGGCGCTGAGCGTGTATCTTCCGACGATGATCAAGCAGTCGGCCAAGCTAAAGAACAGCAACCCCGACAGAACGAGGGTGCCGAATGCGACCTGGGCCAAGCTGCCAATGCTGATGACCCAGGTCAATATGTAGAACCAGAAAGCATTTGCTCTGTCACGTCGCAACCCCAGCGTCATCGACGGATGGAAAATGGCCGGGATTAGTTGCGTCGGGACCCATGATGTATTCAGAGGCTTGGTGCGCACGTTATAGACCTCCCCGTCCCTGGCGTCGACTGTCCGCATTCGCACGCGCACCCACAGGGCCAGACAGCCGGCCAAATGGATGAGGGCGGCGCCCAGCGTCCATAACGGCACGCCGAAGATGGTGTTGGGGGCGAATATTGCTACGGCGTAGACGCCTAGCTCATAGGCGAGGTGCAGGACGTTGGCTACCGCACCCCCGACGACCACATATTCTAGCAGCGAAATGAGAATGGCCCATTTCGCGCGACTCGGGCTCCAGCGCAGGTTGTCGATGCCGAGCTCCCTTGGCTCGCCACCCTCAACGAATTCCGTGACGACGCGTGAGAAGTCGCCCGTCTTCATTATCGATACCGCTGGGCTCCCAGCAGAGACCAGGAAGCCCAGCAACGGACGTCGCAAGCCGACGAGGGCGGTTTCCACTGTCGAGCTTCCGATGCTTTGCAGGATAGTCGGTATTAGACCTAGGACGAGGGCACCGGTAGCCACTGATATCATACGTTAGAATTAACTAACCCAATACAACGCGAATGAGTAGTAGAAGTTGGTCTGTAAGGGACGAAAAGTTCGCGGGGCTAGGAAGAATCTGCTTACATTCTGCCTTGCGGGACTCCGGGAATGCCCCTAGGACACAGTCAATGACTGGGTTCACGAGCGATTGCACCCCAAGTGTGTAGTTGACGTTGCCCGTCAGATACTCGGCATAGGGCTCGGAGCAGTTCTCTCGTAGGATCGTCTGGACACGATCGTTCCATCCTGGGAAGAAGTGGTCAAATTGGTGTGTCGGCGTGGCCTGTGCCACATATACTAGAGCAAACAGAGTTGCCAGGCTTGCTGTGAGCAACTTCATCGTGAGAGTAATATGAATGTAATTTCACGAACATTCAAGAGAAGAAAACACGAACATGAGAGTGTGTTCGCCGGACAGACGCGCGTGCCCAGGGTTACTTGACGGGACATTCCATGGCTTTTAATACTGGATCATCTTTCGCAGAGCCTCGCATACGAGTAGTGTGCCTAGCTACTTAGGCCACCTGACAGCATTTACACTAGACAAACAGATACTCAGTCGCTGCGAGGAGGATCAATGTCGACGAGAGGAGAATAGGTGTCCCCGCCCATATGACTAACCCCGAAGGATTCGTTTCCTGGTAGCCATCATACGTCTGCCCTTTGTGATTGATTGGGGTACAACTGCAAGCACGGAACACTAATATAGTTTGACAAGGCAAGGTATAGTAGGAACAATGTACACCTCTTCCGGGATTATGAATGTTAGCTTGATACTTCTACCAGCGATTTTACCAGGGCTGTTACTGAGGCATTGCCAGGGTTATACCAGGGCATTATTTGTACCTCCTAGGGTTCTATAATATTTTGGACCAGTGTTAAAGGCGTTTTTTAGCTGACGTACAGAGGACGCACAGGGTGCCCCTACAGCACTTTATACTGAACTTGGTAAAATATGGAGGCTTAGTACCGAGGCGATAAAAACGAAACCTGTCAGACTTCCCACGAGTGGTTAGTGGCGGGTCTGACAGTTCTTGTTTTTATCGCCTGAGTGCTTGGCGTGGAAAAGTATCGAATGGGTCGTATTGAGCTAACATTCATAATCCCGGAAGAGGTGTAGAGACTGAGAAGCGGGCCGGTTCACAATTCACCCAACACCGACGGTGTAATCGTGCGGCTGGAGCGCTACCTAGACTGTTGAGAACCTAAGTCTCTATGGGAACCCATGCCTTGTCAAGAAGAGATAAGGATCAGGGTATATATCAATTGGATAACAACTTCCATTCGACGGTCTTTCGAAGCCGAGCTGCTTGATCACCACGCCATTGCTTACGACTCGAGCACATATCATTCCCCAAAGCCTTCCAGAAGTATGAGCATTGGGTTACCAATATCTCGGAGAGCCGCACAATGTAACCTTTTGTATGCATAATACTGTAAGAAGCCAGCTGAGACCGACCGGGAGGAGTTTTCCAAAGCAGACGGGAATAAGCCGGACGAAACAAGGGGTTTCATGCTTCCAGCATTTTCCCGAGACAGATGCTGGGGTAGCGCTTAAGAAGTCTGTTCAAAGTTTCAACCTGTGTCGGTCATGTCACGGGTCTCGTATACGTTTCCTTGACATATGGTACACTACCATCCACATATGCTGAAGTAGTGCAATGGCGGCAAGTCCCGCGCGCCAACTTCAGCTGCGGGTATAGCATGGCCAAACCGCGATATCACCTGGGCGCGATACTCTAAATATATCGTTCTACCTTACCGGTTACGTTATGTGGGGGGCCACTCGTAGACAAAGTGGCGTGAGCCAGGGTGGAATATTTCCCAAAGCGACCACCATGCGAGGCTGCTTATACGTAGACACGTAAGCAGGAGCCCACATTCCATATCATAGCGTATGCTAAAGTGTTGGGGGCCAGGACTACTAAACTTGTTGAAGGATGCATTTTGGTCGGAAATGATTGCCTGCCGCAAGAACTGCAGAGTAGTAGGTCGGGTATGAAATTTGGGGCTGGTGGGCTGGCTGGGTATTAAATACTGGCTTTCTAGCTAAGTATTGTACCTATTCATAGATTATGGAGCCTTACTCGTCTTTGCAACTGATATACTGCTAGTGTGGTCTCGATTTCTTCGTATTTGCTGGTATTCTTCCTAGGGGCTGGGATTTGTTCGCTCCTCAACTGTTCTTCTGTGCCGAGGTATAGACAATACTGAGCGTGAAGGCTCTCGGCTGCTTTCGTCTCTATCTTCTAAACCGGAGCTCAAATCTAGTCTATTCTTTCTCTCGTTGCTGCTGCTGTTTCTTCTTGAGCTCTGTCTTCCGAGTATTTTCTTCGCGCCATTTCGCACCGTATTTTAATACGAGCCAAAGCGCAGGGGAAAAGACTACATTGGAGAGTGCGAGAATAGTGAATGCCCATCCGGCGCCAACAGCCGTCATGAGTGGGTTGATAAAGGCTGAAGCACCCGCTCCCACCAGACACCGTGTGAGATTGTTTGCCGCTGTTGCAGAACCGGCGGCACCAGGGTTGATATCCACGATGAGAGTGCTTACCACGTTCGACAATGCGACAAGAGCGAAACCTTGTAGGAAAAGTAGAACAATCTCGACGGCCAGATGTGCCTTATATTGCACTGCCCAACCAAATCCAATCTGAACTGCTGCAAATAAGGCAAGGAATGGAATAATGATCTGCAGTCGAACCTCTTCGATAGGAAAGTTAGACATATCTTGCTGACGGCTCCTATCGTATGGGATGTTGAGCTTCTTGCAATGCCGTCTATAGTTCCAGTTTGCTAACTTCCCTATAACGAAAACAGCTAAGATCGATCCAAGACCTAGAGGTAAATATATGAGACCAATCTTAAGGCCACTGAAGTCATACAGACTAGCAAATTCGGCCGGGATGGCCGTAGCTACTGCATAAAACCCTGCATAGAACAAGCTGCTGTACATCAGCAACAAGAACATCTCCTTCTCAAACAATATATGCAGGGTCCGAATCAAGTTCGGCCGCTGGATGCGACGGCCCTTTTGGGTCGATTCTTTATCATGATCCTGGCTGGTAGACGCCCTCTTCATTGCTCTCTTGCGGTAAGAGTCCTTGGTGAGCTGCCAGAATGTACGGTAGAAAGGGCTGGGACGGATCGAGCCATCGCCTACGATGAGGCGACAAGTTTCCGGCATGAAGAGCAAGAATAGGACCAAGACGAATCCAGCAAAGATTGTTAGGAACCAGAAGATCCAGCGCCACCCTAGATATTGCACTATGACACCGCCTATGACGGGGCCTACCGACGGTCCGAGGATCGTGGGGACGGCGGTGAAGCCGACGTATGAGCCGCGCTCGGCAGATGTAACGATGTCGGACACGACAGCCTGGCACAAGGAGACAGTGGCACTGGAGCCAGCAGCTTGCAAAGCACGCAGAACGAGAAGAGCGGCATAGTTGGGGGCCAGAGCGCATCCAATACAGGCCGCGATGTATATGATGAAACAGAGGATATAAGCTGGGCGTCGCCCAGCTGAGTCGGCTAACGAGCCCACGAACATTGGCGCAATGGCTTGGACGATCTGCCGATGGTGAGTTGATGGACAGGAGAGAATAGGAGACTTGATTAGATGCGACTTACCATATAGGTCGTAACGGTCAAGTTGACCTCGTTTATGGAAATATGGAGGTCGCGTGATAGAGTGTCGAGAGCCGGGAAGTAAATCTGACCAGACAACGGCGAAAAGAAGGCCCCAGTAGCAGCGCCAAGGACAATGGCTCGCTTCTCGAAGGTGGTGAAGCTGCTGTACTTCTTCCCTAAAGGGGCCTGCACCTCGCTGGGTGGCTCTGCGCTTGGATCCCCAACTGTGTTTCGCACATCGGGTGTCGTCGTCACGGCCTTGTCTCCGTCATCGTGGCCTCGGGCATCCCTCTCGGGGGTGGTGGGACATGTAGACGAACCAGCCATCTCTATTCCGTGAGAGATGCTTGAACTGGGGCAAAAATCTCAGATCGTCTCCGAATTTGAGTGGTTGACCAAAAGAAGACGGTGAGAAAAATAGCATTGCAGGACACACGATCCGTATATATATATCAATGAGCCGAGCACAAATATACCGGGCCTAGTCATACGTGATCGGTCCGGGCGCGGCCCAGATGGCGCGCAAAAGGGCGTCGACCAGGCCGCCAGAATAGACTTTCATCGAAAACTACCATTTGAGCCACCAATCTAACTGGGGTGTATGGATTCATGTATGTAGTTGGTTGATCAAACCAAGAAAGTGGTTGGTGGTTTCGGAGCCGGTTCGGCTATAGGCGATGACATACCACCAACTCGGCACATAACTACCCAGTATCTAACCTACTTAATGTAAGCCTAAGTACTTAGTCATGCTGTATAAATGAGCACGTCGCAGAGTCGGCATATAAATTGACTGCTGAGAAATTAAATGAACTGCGAATCCGTGGTGTATACGGTGGTTTTCAATTGAAAAGGCGGTCGTTGACAAGCTGTAGTTGGTCTTGCTATGCTGTGTTCGCCGTAAAGTAAAGCCCTGCAGGGGCCCCTTGGCTACCGCCTCGGGTCCGACGTGACATCGGGTAGAAATGGCACGTCATTAAGTCGGAGGTTATGCTGATACCATCTACTACCTAGGTAGGTATGTAACTGAACTGGAGTGGGTCGTAGAAAATCCTGTCACCCGTTGTTTATTTTTCATGGTCATCGTATCTCTATTGCAAAAAATACGACTTATGAGCCTGTTCTGAAGTGGCAAGCGGAATAATGAAAACAGTTAAAAAAAAATAAACCCTTTCAGATTAGAGAAATTTCCTGCAGCTGATAAAACTGTAGGTTAGTAATGTAATAATAGTTAGTTGTATTAAAACTAATGTCAGTGTTGAAGCCTAAACAAAAGCGGACGCATGTCTTTGTAGTGCAGACCTATACCTCGTTTGGGTAAGCGGTAAAGCCTTATAGTACTGTAACTTGTGCCATGATTACGTGTACAGTTATGGGGTGCTCCTTTCTGCCACATCGTTCTGAAGCATCTGATAGGTAAGGTTCACTAGGCTGCTTAGCTAAATTTACTTCAGTATCTACAATACACAACAGATTACAGTTGACAACCTACCGTGGTTTACATACATACCTCGGTACTAAATCACGACAGTAAATGGATGGTATGATCCTACGCTTCGACTGCGCTATTGTCTCCTATCCTCTCACTGTCACCCATTACAGACCTTTCAACAGCCTCAGTTGAACACGATGGTGAGATGACCGACATCTTTGCCTCCTTAGCCCGCCAGTCCTGCCTTCTAACTACGTTGCTTTTCGCCAGAACACGCAATTCAACTCTGCGCTGAAGCAGTCTACGTCAATCAAACGCGACCTTGCCAATCTCTCCTCCTCGCCCGATGGCGCGCCCACGCCCGCCGCCCTCGGCTCGCTGTCGGCGTCCCTGACTGCCTTTTCGCGCACCTTAGACGAATACTCGGCCCTGGCAAAACAGGAGCTTAACCCGGCCAAGCAGGAGAAGGCCCACGAGCGTTTGCGCAACTTTCGCAGCGAGCTCGCCCAGTTTCGTAGCCAAGTCGACGCCCTCAAGGCCCAGCGCGAAGCTGCCGCCCACGACCAGAACCGCTCCGAGCTTCTCGGCCGCCGGCCCTTCACCACATCAACTCCTGAGAACCCGTATGCCAATGCTAGCCCATCCGCATCGACATCTTCGCCAACTACCGTACCGACAAACCGCTACGGCAGCGGTGGCGTCGTCGGCGGTGGCCAGATGAGCATGGGAAGCGGCGACTACACGCGCGAGGCGCACGCCATGCGCGAGCAGAACTTCTTCGCCAGCACCAACACCGCCCTCGACGAGTACATAGCCCGTGGCCAGGCCGTGCTGGGCGATCTCGGCGCCCAGCGGGACATGCTCAAGAATACCCAGCGCCGCCTGTACAGCGTCGCGAACACCCTCGGCGTCAGCGGGGACACGATCCGTATGATCGAGCGACGGGCCAAGCAGGACAAGTGGATTTTCTGGGCTGGCGTCGTCATATTTTTTGCATTTTGCTGGCTTGTCTTGCACTTTTTACGGTGACGTGCGGTGAGGGAGATTGCGGTTGCCTCTGGGTAAAATTGGGAAGAGAAAGGCGCGTGGGAATTTTTCTGCGTATATACCATCATTCTCTGGGTTCGTAAGATTGTCTAGGTACATTTCTTGTTTGTATAGCGAGGAGTCCGGCGCGCAAGTGGTATTTTTTGCATAGGGCGACAAATCAAATACGACCGTGGCTTCACAGCCTGTTAATATGTTGGATTTGCTCATTTTACTAAGTTTTCTATCACTCCTTTATCCTCATCTTATCCAGTATCCTCTTTTTTTGCCTTTTCTTGAGCATCAAGAACCTAAGCCTATAGAAACGGTGGTATCCTCGTAGGGAAGGGCAGTTGTTCCTATCCTCTCTGAAGTATCTATTCTCCGTATGAGGTACGAAACGATAGTCCAAATATCTCTCAAGCCAGCCTTCTATATGGTACTTGACCCTCAGTCGTATGCCAGGAGATAATAGTTGCTACCCGCTGAACGCCTGTGGTGCATTTTCCCAAAGCTACGCCTATCTTCTTCTGCATACCTGGACAAAAGAACTCGTACACAAATGACTCGAGTATCGGGCAATTCATACATTAGGCATTTGTTTTAGTGCTATCGTGAACAGCACATCCTTATCCGCCTGCACTTCGACGACATCTGTCTCCGGTAAGACGTGATTACTCGTGCTCATACGAGTCCCAAACGACGTGTCCCAGTCCTGGACATCCCACTCGAGACCCTTTGTCGAAATGACAGCGGGTTCGCCTACAGGGATAATACCGACATACTTCGCGAAGGGATCGCCTGAGATCCGGTGGAAGGTGTCGGCGACTTTGATGCCCGGCTCACGGACCCGGATCTGATGTTTCACACCGCCCTTGAGAACGAAGGATAACGAGTCGCCCGACATCAGATACATGCGGCCGTCGGCGTACGTCGGGGACTTCTGGAATAGATACAGGTGGTGCAGCTGGCTGAGGCCTTGGTCCACACGGCCGCCAAGCCCGCCCATGCACACAATGTCCCGGCCCGGGGACTCGTCGCGGGCGAGACGCACGGCTTTGGTGAAGTCGGTTGAGTACTGGTCTGCGTCGTGGATGATACGACTGCGCGGCGAGAAATGCTGGCGCACCTCATCTGTAAGCGAGTCTAGATCCCCGATGATGGCATCGAGGTCCTCCTGTCAAGTATGACTTGATATGAGCACGCGACCAGATCCAATCATAGTCCTACGTCGACGCGGGTGCGGGTCAAACTCACGAATCTCTCGTTCGGTCCCGCGCTGCCGGCGCCGTCTGCAGGCGGTGCTCGCTTGGCCAGCTCGTAGATCTGGTTGGCGCCGCCATCTGCGGCGATCTTGGACTCGGCTATTGCGCCAAACCCGATATCAGCTCACCCCGTGCAGTGTACGAAGAAGAAGAAAAGTAAATAACCATGCATACCTGTGCTCCAAAGATCCCTGAACAGACAGGGATCTAGGAGGGGTTGATTTAGTATGATGAGAACGAACTCATGCCCTGGACGCCCTAGAAGCTGTCGGATAGGGTACCATTCTACAATACCGGAGTCTGGTGTTGAGTGGGAGTCCATTGTGAGATCGGGTAGGCGAATAGGTTACTGCGCGCTGCTGATATGGGAAACGACGAATCAAAAGGCTTAAAAGCGTATCACAATCGCTGTAGACTCATACATAGTTTACGTACCTAGGTAGGCTATTCTATACATGTATAAAGTGGTACTACACGAGTCGTTTACCACATCTTTTGTGTACCTAGGTAAGAAGCATGTATTCTATCGTTGGATTAGTCATATCAATAGTCCCGCAACTTATTTGTCTTGTAACCTTTGTCCCTTTCCCTCCCTCAGGCTGGCGTAATCTGCATTGACGATTTATGAGACTGAAAATACCGTGTAAGTCGAGCTGGCTAATCGGAGTTGCGGCCGGAGCTTCTTCGACCAATACCTGAGGAGCTATTCATGGAAGAAATAGACCAATAAAGAAACCCAGTTGAGTCTGTCTACCTAACCTAGGTAGGTGAGATAATAGTAGTTTCGATATGTGTCAAAGTGCAGCTCCGTTTCTTGGTAGACATTGATTGTACAGTGTTGATTACTGTAGAGCACCTACCTAGGTAAGTACCTAGTATACTACATAGGTAGTAGACATTATACGGTACTTCTTGACCAGTGTACAGGTAACACACAGTATGTTGATGAGCGGACACGGCTTTATAGAAGCTTTTGGCAGTGTGCTTTTACCGTCTAAAAATTTCTCGAGATAGGTATGACGATTAAGCAGATCTGCTTACAAACCTAGCATCACCTTTTGATTTCGCGCACCTCAGCGGTCCTTTCTCTTGGCAATAGAGTTCCCCTAGTTCTTTCTTCCCCCCTTTTCCTTCCCGTCACTCGTTCTTCTTTTGCCCAATCATTACTACTAGAACACAATGTATAAAGCAGCTCTACGGTCCGCGCCGCGGATCGCGAGTCCTCTTCGCCAGTCGCTCGTTGCGTCCTCCGGCCGTCGCTTCGCCTCGACCGTCCCAGCCGATAAGAGACGCAGCTGGAAGAGCTCAGCCGCGAGGTGGGGGCTGGCCATCGGTGCTGTTTACTGGTACAGCACGAGCACCGTCTTTGCCGAGGAACCCAAACGTATGCGATATCTTTCATCGACATGCTGAACACCTAGCAGACGTCATGCGCTGACACTACGCAACAACAGTCACCACCATACAGCCGCCTCCCGAGTTTTCTGATGAGGATCTCCCGACCGTCGAGGCAGTTGTCGCACGAAAACGTTTAGAAGCAGAGGCCCGCTCACAAAAGGCCGCCGCCCCCGAATCCAAGACCAGTCCCGAGTCCGAGACTACCGCGCTGGCTTTTCAGACCTCACCCGAAGCGCCAGCGAAAGACATTGACGCCAATGGCCAGGTAGCTCCCGGGGAGGGTAGCCCCGGGGCGCTGGAAGAGGAGGCCGCGCAACAAGGCGCTTTCAACCCAGAGACTGGCGAGATCAACTGGGATTGTCCATGCCTAGGCGGTATGGCACATGGCCCTTGTGGTGAAGAGTTCAAGGCTGCCTTTAGCTGCTTTGTATACTCGGAACAAGAACCCAAGGGCATGGACTGCATCGACAAGTTCCAGTAAGTCTTAGCTCTGCGCGCTTTGTCGAGGAAACTTTCATAGTACAAAGCTAACGCAAGGGACAGACACATGCAGGATTGCTTCAGGTTACATCCTGAAGTATATGGCGAAGAGTTGGCCGAGGACGACGAGGCTGCCCCTACAGTTGACGAGGGAGCAGCGGATGGGGTAAGTGCCAGAGATGTATCAGCAGAAAGTGCTTCTAGCGTCAATGCTACATCTACGGAACCATCCTCTAAGCCAACGAAGACCGTATCGCCCGCAAAGGAGGCCACGGAGACGGATGCGAAGATAGAAGAACCAAAATCTCAGAGAGAAAAGGTTGCCCCCACATCATCGGCACCTGCTACAGAATCATCTGAATAGGCGGACTTCGAATTATCAGAGCCTCATGGGAAAGAGATAGCGTGTACCACCACTACAACGAGCACCTGTGACGTTGAGCATAAAGGCGTTCGGATTCGTTGATTATGTAATTCTGTAAATAATGTGTACATATTGCATACGAGATATGGCGACGATCGTAGGACCACATCCTCCTCATACTGCCTTCTGTTATTACCAAAATCTAAAGACTTCATTGACTTATCCATGTCCTTCCCGCAAGACACTGACTGCCCACACATAGAATCATGCTCGTGTTCAAACTAGTGTAGCAAGTTGCGTGGGGATTGTGCCCGGGTTTGAGCTTAGCCCACTTGTTTTCAGATTGTCCGATAAGATCGAGAGAGGGATTCTTCTAGACTCATACGCATTATAACCTTAGCTACGAGAATATTCTAGGAGACAACGTTGACCGTTCCTGTCTAGATTTTTCGCTGTAGGCGCTTATCCACACACCGCTTCACATAGGTATTGTATCACTCTCAGCCAACCCTTTCACCTGTCGCTTCTGTTTAGGCTCGGTCCAGCGTACCGGATCCTAGCTAAGGTATACACAAGTAATGGAAATAGAAACGGCCGGCGAGATGGCCATTATTCAACGGTCAATTAGATAAACGTGCTTAAGTATGCATATAGGTCCCACTAGCAGAGCAGAATCAACAAATCACCGTCCTTACAAGTAAGGAGCCGATAGGGCGACTTCCTGGGAAGTGTTCTAGTGCGCACTAATTATAATAGTAGAGTGTAAACACGTGAAAAATTGAAAATTAAAGTCAACAAAATTATTTAACATTGATTTCCTTTCTCTGTTTGAATTTGGAAGATAAACTATTTGGGGATATCCGGCATTGAATACTTCATCAAGAAATTGCTACGTATGTTTTAAGGTGAAAACGTTTCTACACCGGTTGGTCTTCAGCGCTAGACGGTTTACGTGGGGTGCTGTTGACGTCACCCGAGAAGCCAAAAGGCAGGGGGGAGCTTCTAGGCCGGGAACTGGCCAAGGTTACAGAGCTGTGTCAGTAGGTAGGTAGATGAGAGATAGCAGATAGCCTAGAACAATGAACCAGACAGCCGATGGCATCACTCACCACAGTGCTTAGGAAGGTCAAGCCGCACCCCATATAGTGAACGTATGCGTCTCTTTTCTTCCACCTCTCTCTGCCTACATAGTACCTATCCCATCACACGAACGAGCCTCACAACCTTAACTACCCCGCCATAACAGCAGATACGTTCTATCCTTCTGTTCATCTTTCCACTCCACTATCTCTCACATTCCGGTATCTGTCTGGTAACTCTGCCAATTCGATTGCCGCTTCGCACCTCGTGATACCTTCTCTGCCCACCCACATCAAATCGCCGATTTCAAGAAACGGAAAAGATAAATGAAGAAAGAAAAGTAAGTAGAAAGGCGTAGTCATCGTCGACTGATATACGCATCGATTGGCAGTCGAGTTGATAACAAGCTAACGTGACTTTTGTTTATAGTGTCGTACGCTGACGTCGCCGCATCCGGGCCAAAGCAGTCGCCCGAGGAGGTATGTCCCGTGCCCCGTCCACCACGCAATCAGACTACGAGCTGTCCTCCGCCTTGACAAGCCTTGTCGGGCAGGTCAAGCCGGTGAAAGGAGAGGTGACAGAGAAAAGAGAGAGTCAAAGTACAAAAGACCGCAAGGTAGCCAGTCGACTAACCATGGCCTTTTCTTCCTTGCAGGCCGCAGCCCCTCAACCACCACAGATTATCCCCTCCGAGACAGCCAGCACAGCGTCTCTCATCGATGTCGATACCCCGTCGGTGCGCACAGTACCGTCCGACTTCCTGGAGCAGGATGTGCAGACCGAGACGCAGGAGAAGCGGAAAGAACGAGAAGAAGCAGCCGCCAAGGCCCGCGCCGAGGCCGACCTTGCCAAGAAGAAGAAGGCCGCCGCCCACAAGGCTCGCAAGGCCGACAACGTCCTGACCAAGTTCTTCGGCGAGCTCAGCGATGGCGCGAGTACCGCTCTCGTCGCGACGAACCTAGCCGCCGTTGTGGGTATCAGCGCTTACCTTGGCTACAAGGCCCTGGGCCTGTACGAACGCGGACGGCTCACCTGGAAGAACGTCGGCGTCGGCGCTGGTGTGGCACTTGGCGTGGGTCTGTTCGAGGCTGCGCTTGGAGGGTAAGTTGAACTCCCACGCGCTCATTAGGGTCGCCCAGGGTCTATCAGAGTAGTATTAGTGCAAGGCGGGCTGACTTACAATGAATAGGTATCTCTACAGAGGAAAGAAGAGCGACCGCTCGTAGGAAGGAGGTCCCTTGGACTATTTTATCGAGAACGACTCGTGCTGATGAGTCAAATGGAATAGCTAGCGGCTGATCTCCCGCAAATCTGCTACCCAGGAAAGAAAAGAACTGAGGAAGGGGATTCTGGCGGCGTTTTGATGCGGTGGTGATACATGGAGTCTCTACTCTTCTGAATTCCCTGCTCTTACTAACACCCACCACGTGTGCAAGGGTGTATAGTGTGTATACTTTATATATCTGTTCTTGCATGGATGGACCGGCAGTCTTGGAGGTTCGACACCAAACGATGTCTGTTGTTGTGTTTACCGAGTCCACTCGTGGTAACGCATACTTTCTTGATAAATGCAGCACGGAAGGACAGATAGGAATTGACATCAGATCCCATGTCATGGATGGCGAACCCATGCTTTCCCGACCTTCGACTAAGGCGTGAAATCCATTATCAGAATAGCGAGCAGATAGGTAAGGATCGCGGTGCAGGGATCGCTCGCATTGCATTACAGGTCAGCAAGCCCCCCGCAGCGGCCAAGAGTTGTACTATTATCCATGTCATGGCTGGCTCGGTCAAGGTCTAGGCTTATTACTGTCATTTCCATCGATATAACTATCACTTTTTGTTTTGTTTTACATTCCTATCCAAACATGAAATACCCATTTTGTTTCGTAGAGTAGCGGTGCTGTGCCTGAACGGTTGACCAGAAACCCCCATACAGCATCCTCGTTGCGCTACCGATATACATACAGTATTCAGCTAGACGACAATATTGGTCGTGAGCCATGCCGGTCGCGCTCGATAGAAATAATCCATGATCGCTCCTTATCCAATTCACCGTGGCGTCTTAAGTTGCGAGCAAACACCATTTCGGATATCCTGTTTGGTATCAAGTGAATTAGGAGCAGAAACCAGAATAGAGACAGATAATTAGGAGTCTCTCCCACAGACGTCTAGACTACGGCACATGGCTGATCCGCCTCCGGACTCGAGCCGCCGGGATAGTCGCGTCATCTTGGAGATTTTAGACACCTCCTCTACTGTTGAACATAACCGTGATCCCGCCCCCAGCGTGGGAAATGCTAGCGGTAGTTCGATAATAGAAAATCTACCCACCGGTTCAGATGGATCGAGTGTCGAGAATCGGCAGCCAGCAGGCCGACTAACGACGAACGCTACAAGAGAGGTGAGCGTACACATAGCCGGGAGTAGCGGGACGGCGGGCAGTGTCTCCTTCGATACTACTGCAGCTCCGCAGCCGCGCCAGCAGGGCCAGCAGGGACAGCAGGGACAACAGGGACAACAGGGACGGGCGGGCACCGTCCGTATCCGACCACCGAGTCCGTCCCCGATAGTGGAACCGGAACGGCCCGTGGCTAAACGGAAGCTTGCCCCTAAGGTGTCCAACGGGTTCTACCGAGTACCGGTGCTCTCGAACTTTGGAGGGACCGAGACCATCGAATGGGTTCGAATCGCCGAACCAGCAAAGACGCCCGTCGACGCAGCCGCCGGGTGGGTAACGGCCGAGCCGGCACCGACGCCGTTCTTCTCGACCATCTGGCAGCCTAGGAAGGACCGGGATGAAGAGCCCGGCGATAGCCAGCTGAGATGGATGGCTCGGCTGGCCCAGGACCGCATACAGGCGGAACGGGAAGATAGACGGCTGCAGGAGATGGTCCTGCAGCGGCAGCGGCAGACAAGCCTGAGGACCGGCCTGAAAACGTGGAACTTGGTGCTGAAGGACTGTGTAGGGAAAGTCGATGCTCTGATTTCGGGTATGGATACAGCACAGCCGCATGCGCCGTGGTTCGAGGCTCCCCGTAACGAAATGGCACAGCAACAGCCCTTCGCCGCAAGCAATCGGCCTTTTCCTTCCAGCTCCTCTGATAATCTCGTCGGTGGAACCTTGGACACGAGACAGTTAGATGCTGCTGCCGCGAGTGTCGCGGCTTCAACGAGTGTATCTGACCAGTCGACCTCTTTAACAGAGAACGCGGCTGTCACCGCTTCCGTAGGTCGGGATGCAAGCGTCCCGTCTCTTACGGGGGTCTTACAAAGGACACAGCCATCTCTGCCATCTCTGAAGGCAATCCACTTGCTTAGACTTTTGCCTTCGGCGGAACACGCCGACCACGACACAATCCACGGAGGCGTGACGCTGAGGTACAGCCTCGAGCAATTCACGTACGCGTATTGTCCAGCGTATATAGCGCTCTCGTACGTCTGGGGCACCGAGCGTTTCACGAGCAGCATCTCCATAAACGGGGCGAACACGCCAGTTCGCGCCAACCTGGCAGAAGCCCTCTCAAGCATCGCGAAGTCCGACCCAAATGCATACCTGTGGGTGGACGCGATCTGCATAAACCAGCAAGATGAGGAGGAAAAGTCAAGTCTAGTGCAACACATGGGCGAGATTTTCGCGAAGGCTAAATCGGTCTACGCCTGGCTTGGGCCCATCGAGAGCGCGACTCAATGTTCCTCGACCGGCGACCTTTTCACGCACTTGTCTGATCTCGGGAGGTTGTTCTGGGAGCATGCTGGTCCAACGGATACCGGGAGACTCAATGAGCGCTCGTTGGATCTCAACATGATCCTCTCTAGGTGTTACTCTGCTCTGCTCGATAGGTTCACGGGCTCTCCGGCGGAGCGAAACCCGTTTCCTACGGAAGAATACACGGCGTTTTCTTTAAGAGCTTTCTGGAGGCGCATCTGGGTGCTTCAGGAAGTGTTTCTAGCAAAGGATCTCTATTACCTTTGCGGGGATCGTCGTCTGGCGTCCAAGCATCTCACCGGCGCGTTGATCCTACTTGAATCATTCCAGCGGGATATCGTTCGTAGGGAGAGCTTTACTCGGGAAAGAAGCCAGTTACACTACCGTTTGAGAAAGTTCGTGTATGGCTCACCCGTCTTTCCGGAGATGCATCGCCTTCTGATATACACTTCGATATATCCCCCGAATGTCGTGTCTCTCCGCATTGCCATGACCAACTTTTGTGTCAGAGAGCTGCCTGGGGGTTCGAGCGCAACGGACCCGAGAGACATGATTTTTGGTCTTCTAGGTTTTGCCAACGATGTGGAGCGGTCGTATATTCGGGCAGATTACAGCAAAACCGGTAGGTCTTCGTTTCTCTCCAGTCTCTTACTCGTTGGCCTTCTTGTCTCCCATAACGCTCCGGGGTTTTATGATGCCGCTGCCGAGCTTTGGGGTTCCGGCTGATATGTTTATATGCGCGCAGTGCAGGAGACCTATATAGCTGTCACTCGCGCCCTGATTCGGAACGGCTTCACCGACATACTCGCGTGGGCACAACCAGCCGACGCGAAGAAAATCACTAATCTGCCAAGCTGGGTGCCGGATTATTCGACGACAATCTACGAGACCCTGTGTAGCCAGTGGCAAGCGAAGCCGTGGCTGCCGCGGTTCAGAGCATCTGGGAGAAATGCCAAGTATAGCGATGAGAACGCACCGTCCTGCGATGATCAGACCCTCCCGATATATGGTCGCCCGATCGACGAGATCGAGTGGGTAGGAAAACTCTGGTACCCTAGGTTACCCCTGCAGCCGGCTTCTGGTTACACATCATCCGCAGATAAGACCGGCTCCCGAGAGTCGACCCGCTCGGTCTCCTACGAGTCGCTGCTCTCGTTCCTCGAGGAAGTCCTGGACTTCGCCGAACAAGGCGAGCGGCGGCAAGAACGGGCTAGACGGCTCGGAGAGAGAGATCTGCCTCGCTTTCCCCTGGCCGCGAAGTGGCGCGTGCCGTGCTGCGACCAGCTCGTGCTCGACGGCCGGCTGGTCCGCGGCGACACGACCACGCCGTCGCGATACAACGCCACGTTCCACGGCGTCAAGGCATGCATCGAGAACCCGCAGCAGAACGAACTCCCCGCCGAGGCGCGACCCTACGTCGAGACGCTGCTGCACTGGGCGGACAAGCGGCCGGTCCTCACGAAGAACGGGTTCGTGGGACTCGGGCCTGCCCGTGCTGAGATTGGGGATATCGTGACGGTCCTGGACGGATTCAACGCCTGCTATCTGCTGAGATGCCCCGTCCCGGCTTCGATGTGGAACTGGCCCGGCTACCGCGACATGCTTCGGTACCGGCTTATTGGAGAAGCATATATCTGTGACTGCATGGATGAGCAGATGATTGGGCCTGGCCCTAATCCGGAACAGTGGTTTCTCATACGCTGAGTAGATGCGGCGGTGCTAGTAGAACTGCTGATAGTCTTGTTCGTTGGTATTCCTGGTGTAGACAGCTTGAATCAATCCAATAGTACCATGTTTCCAGTCTTACCTGTGCGGGTTTGCGGATAGACACCACTATTTACGTGTCTACTAGTTATATTAGCAGCTTGTGAATCAAGGAGGCATGTGTTTATAAATAGGACGCGTTGCTGATCCTTATAACCACGATTGAAATACGCAAAGGAGATACCGCACATGAATACGAGGTTATTGTTCTTTCCTATCTTTCTAGTATGTTCTGTCTCTTGCTCCTTACACGGTTCTCCTTTTCCACCCGGAGGTGAGCTTTATAGGAAGGGTGGTAATGACCAGATGCATATACCTACTCAGGTAAATTAATCTTACGGCGTTGTGAGCTCATAATGCAAAACACATGTGCTTTCCTATCTCCCTAAGAGCATCTTTCGTCTCTTCTTTCCAACACTCCAGAATTCCTCTTCCTAGCAGACTAACTCCTGAACTCCATACTTGCAGCCCCGATCAAGAGCTGCTCAGGCGTATTCTTTTTCAAGACACCTCTAACCATTTACTGAACGCCAATCCCCCAAGGCCACTGTGGAAAAGTTTCACCCAATATCCGATCAGTCTCATACTTGCCGCTACGCCTGCGGTCAACCTCCGCATGTACTGGGACAACATAACATATTATAAAATAACAGTAGGGTCCACATGATAGGGCCCACATGCGTAGGGATGTGGGCAAAGGAAAATCGCAAGACAGCAATACTCCGGAACTGATTCTTGGATGAGTGCCCAAATACCGATTCCTTCTCCCGAAATCTGTATAACTAAGGGAGAATCCCTCTCTTCCTTCCCAAGACATTCATTCGCCAACGTTCCGCAGGATAGAACTACCCCTATACGTTGTTGTATTGTCCCAGTAGGCTCTAGGTATGCCCGTTACCATAATATTGGGATTCTTTATATGTGGTGACTTGACTGCGTGATGTAAATCAAATAAGCCCATGAAACTACGTCGTGCGCAGGCTGGGGCTTTTTCTCTGATGTTTGCTGTTGCATGATGACTCTGCTATTATTCAAGAGGGCATGTGACATATTAGCACAAGTGGTAGCATGTATGCATGTATGCGTGCATACTTAGCGACGATATGTTTAGTGTGTTATGACTAAGCATTAGGAAGCCTCCTCGCCGACTCTTCCCAGGCCCAGGCCGCCACCGCCTAGGTTTCGCATGTGAACTTCTCTGAGCCTGCTGACCCAGTGACGCCTCAGTACGGGCGTCATCTTGACGAAGACCATAGCTTTGTTGTCGTCCGTGAGAGCTTTCTCGGCTATTTTCAGCTGCAAATCTAAGTCCTCGTCGGCAAAGTCTCGAAATAGAATCTCGAGTGCCTGTTCGGGCCATCTCGGTGCAGTGCGAGCCCTAAGCGCCTCTGCCAAGGACAGAATGCCGCTCTCCATGAGCCCAGTCGGGAGTGGAGGTGGAGGTGTGTGATGGGTGAAGTTGGCTGTAGAGGAGGAGGAAGCACCGGTGGATGTGCTGGGAATGGCGGGCGTGGAGTGCTGGCTATAAAAGCTAGGTGCGAAGCGAGATGGTCTACCTCTACGCTTCTCGGGAACAGCCGAGGCAGGATCGGGATGGTGCCGCTTATGTGACTGTGTATTTGGTGTCGTTTCATTGGGCGGCGTGAGGGCGTTCGCGTTGGAGGCCGCGGATGTGCGTGGGGGAATAGTGGTAGTGCTGGGAGCCAGTTGTGGTGTTGGCGGCTGCATCTGATTCTGGGAAGAGGCCTGGTTGTATACGGCCGAGGACGTAGACGCTTCCAGGCTAGGATCAACGACGGATGTGTCGACTTCGCTCGGGCGAGGTGGCATGGTTCCGTCGGGATTTCTGCGCCTCGGCTTCATGATGCGCTTCGGTGCGCCACCGGATCCCACAACGTCCGGGAAGAGGATCTCCATGTATTCCTCATGGTCAAAGGGCCGACCCCGTAGCGCTTTGGATAACGGCTCTTTCTGCGAGACCAAAAGAAGACTGTGGTTAGCGCACAGTTCACACCAGACTAGCCGACTGTTGCCAACTCACCTCGAAGTGTCGAGCCCAGGCTTCCTCACTCGCGGTAACCATGCGCGTGTTCGGGTTGTAGAGAAAGTCAGGGTCTTCTCTCAACCCTCTCCACATGCGGAACTTCTTGCGCGCATTGTCGGCCTTGTTGATGAGGTGGCTCTTCTCGGGATATGCGCCGTGCCTGTCGCGCAGCGCAACGGCGGCTCGCTCCCAGGCGCCGGCCTTGAAGTTGTGGCTGTCTTTGTAGCCCAGCTGCATGGACTCGCAAAGCGAGCGGAAGAATGTGTCTTCGTAGGCGAGGTTCCAGCTGAAGCGCGGCGTGCGACGGTCGGCATTACGACGCGACGGCGTTCGCGCCGCTACCGCCGTCGTGGTGGCTGCCGTCATCTGGACATCTTCGTCGGCCATTATCGGGTACAGTTACTTATGTGACCCGCAGCCCAGAGTCCGTACTCCGTAATCCAGGATAATATCTGGGTATGTGGTCCGTCGTCCGTCGTCGGCAGTCCGTAACTCTCTGTGACCCAGCCGAAACGCTGATGGAGACGACAGAGACACACCAACTGACGGCGCCCTCGATCGAAAACCCCCCCTCTCCAGCCACGCTTATCTCGGAATAGACGATTACCTATTCATATACAGACAGAGGTGCCGGAGATGACAGAGACAACAGACTCGCCTACCGAGCCTGAAGCTGCCTCCCAACGGCTGTCGATTGAGGTAGTGCGGCGGTCGGAGTAGAAGCCGCTCTTCTGGTTGACGCGACGACTGCGGTCGCTGTCTTATCGATATCAATTCGGTCTCCCCTCGCTGCACTCTAAGAGCATAGTCCCTTATGGATGCCGGCAAGAGGACTTGGGGTGATTGGAAGTTACGGTTGACGAGGTTTTCGTCTTTCAGTTTCAAACGGTTGGGAGTGGGGTCGGTCACCACTACGCTGTAGTACACCTTGTGCTCACTGCGCGTCACGTGCCTCCACTTGGGGCGGGTAGAACAGCTTACCTACTAGCGTGTTGCCTGCAGTGAACTGTATATACCTAGGTACTTATCTATCTACACGCTACGTAATTCCTTAAGTTGTCACCCATCTCTCGAGCACTTGAATCAACGGCTAAATCCATCTAGAACTTCCGAGGGTCATAAGCATTCACATCTCTATGGTACCTTTCTTCGGTGTCTATAAACAGCCTTGGAAGTTTGGCTGTGTCATGGCTGGGGAAAAAAAGTGCGGCTAACCGTTTTCCGGTCTTGGCCTCTACAAAATCCCCGGTCAGCCCACCACTTACACGATTACCTAGCATCAACTACTCAAAGCATGTCTTTGGGACTCTCTACCGCACTACGATACTTGAGTAATCTATGTAGCTAGGTAAGCTAGTAAGCGGGTCAATGAAAAGACATTCCTTCTCTACTAGGTACTACTCCGTACAGTCAACATATAAGCAGTCCTGGTAGGTACATAAAGTGCCCATGTTACATCGTCTTTCTTATAACTGGAATCATTTTAGGCGCGACAGAGGTCTTGACTCTCTTACCGAGCAACTGACTCGCGACTCATTGCCAGTAGAAACAGCGAATACTTTTCACTCTCCTTTCGGTATGCGCCATTTCTCGCCCCCTTTCCAGATGAGAGAACCCACCTCAACTATGTAGCAATAGGCATGACGTAAAACTTTGCTACAAAACAAGCCGACTATTTCCGCTGCTCTGCATACTATACCTACTATACTATTAAGGTAAACAGGCAGAGAGAAATATACATCTAAATAAACTACACGGTCACACTCATATCTGTATATAAGACTTAAAGAAGATTACCTAAGGCCTATAAGGTACTGTCTATATATCTCACCGGCCAGCACATATCCTGTGTTACATATATATATATAGATATATATTCTTATAAGTATAGGTTGAAGAAGACGCGAATGTCTCCATGTTCTATCCCGAGATCGGCCAGTGCTGATGAGAATTTTGCTCTACAGACACTTAGCGTAACCGGTGCTTTGCTGGGACTACAGTAGGCAGGTGCGAGGTACATTGCATGGTATTTAGTAGCTGATCATATGTAATCTTATCAGATCCGAAACTCCCCACGCACTCCATCACCTTTCACGCCGGTAGTAAACGCAGCGTGGAACACACTTGCCAGTCTTACTTGGTGCGCATCCAGGCCCCGCTTCACTTATTGCGTGTTCACATTATTTCTACAACTCGCCCATGCTACGTTCCAAGGTATACTACTATCCTATGCCTATGTACCTATTTTGCAAGCAAGGTAGCCCGAGGCATGTTATACCACATCTATCCAATCGCCATGTCTTCCACCTTGCTGTAGCAGCCATCGAGGAAGAAGAAGGCAACCCTGCTCTATAGTAGTATTCTACATACAGTCATGTAACCACCTACCTGTCACGCTAGCAGGTGGGATCGCCAAGACCCGATCTAATGCAGCCGAAGCACGCACGCTTTCCATCATGGGTTATCAGATCCGCTTCGAAATTATCAGATCCGAGGCCAGACGGCGCCTAAGTGGCCGGCTTCGGGTCACCTGCATCGCATTGCAACGCTCGCACGAGAGAAGTGTGGGCTGCCTTAGGATGAAATCCACCCCGGTAAGGCGTTTTTGCGCGACCTCGAATGGGAAAGTCGCTTCATCCAGAGGGGATCACTGTCGGTACAAGTCTGTCAGACCCTTCATATACCGGGCTATCTCTGGGTCACTACTCGTCCATTTGTCTCTTCTGCTCAACTGTCCACCATTTCTTCCCTATCCGAACCTCCGGTCTCGAGGACGGTTTGTGGGATACCGCAAGACACGAACAACCTGATATGAATGGAAACGGCTGCGTCCCCTTATCCTTTGACACCTGGTATCACCGTAACGCGAACCACTCATCTGCGTCTTACGTACACCCATTTTAGCAAGTCGCCATGGCCTCTCAGGCCACAGTCCGCGGCTGTAACGAATCCTCCGTTACGGACGAAGCCGCTTCTATCAGTCTATCCACTCCACCTACTGATGTGGAAGTAGATGGCCTTTCTGCTGAACAGTTAGAGCAGCTATGGAGTTGGAACTCGCCCCTCCCTCCCACTCTGGACATCTGTATGCACGATATCATCAAAGAACAGGCACAAAGGAATCCCCAGAAACTTGCTATCGAATCATGGGATGGTAACTTCACATACCACGATGTCGATTCTCTATCCGACTTATTTGCTTCAAGGTTGGTAGCGCTAGGCGTTGCGCCGGGGGCCATTGTGCCTTTATGCTTTGAAAAGTCTCGGTGGACTGCTATAGCAGTTCTCGCTGTCATGAAGGCCGGGGCTGTATTTGCACTCACGGACCCCAGCCAACCTGAAGGAAGATTACGAACCATCGTCGAGCAAACTGATGCAGTCGTGCTCATAACTTCGAAGCTCCAGGAAAGTCTTGGGACTCGCATCGCCCCTCATGCCACGCGCCTCACTTTGACACAACAACTCCTGGACGAGTCTCAGACGCCTTTGGCATTGCCTAAGGTATCACCGGGCACAAATCTCTACATACAATTTACCTCAGGCAGCACTGGCAAACCCAAGGGTGTTATAATTTCCCATGTCAACTACACGAGTGGTGCACTTCCCCGCGCAGAGGCGGTTGGTTATAAGGAGAACTCCAGGGTACTTGATTTTGCATCCTACGCCTTTGATGTGTGCATTGACTGCATGCTCTGTACCCTATCAGTCGGAGGCTGTCTGTGCATTCCTTCGGATGCTGATCGGGTCAACGACTTAAGCGGTACCATCCGCAAGATGAAGGTAAACATGGCTCACATGACACCTTCTGTGGCCCGCGTCCTTGAATCAGATGTTATTCCCTCGCTTGAGGTTCTCGGGTTAGGAGGTGAGGCCATCTCCGCCGGGGATTCTGCGGTCTGGAGTAAGACCACCAAAGTTGTCAATGCATACGGACCATCCGAGTGCACAGTTGGGTGCACCATAAATAGCGATGTCGGTGCTGAGTCCCACAAACCTCACATCAGCATCGGAAGAGGGGTAGGCGCCGCAACCTGGATCGTTGAGCCCGCAGACCATAACCAGCTTGTTCCCATCGGCGTCGTCGGGGAGCTACTGATAGAAGGGCCGATAGTAGGACCCGGATACCTAGGTGAGCCCGATAAAACTGCGGCAGTCTTCATCAGTGATCCGAAATGGCTCCTCGCGGGAAGTCCTACGCGTCCAGGTCGCAAGGGGAGGCTCTATAAGACCGGCGATTTGGTCAGATACGACACAGATGGTACAATTCTCTTTGTTGGACGTGCCGATCAACAAGTGAAGCTGCGTGGTCAGAGGATCGAGCTTACAGAAATAGAATACAACATGAGGGACAAGCTTCCTCCGGGCACTCGCATAGCTATTGAAGTCATCAAGCCTGGAGGGTCATCGGGCGAACCTACCCTAGTGGCGTTCATAGCTGAGCGGGCGGGTTTAGTCTCCGAATCAGAGGCTCTTCTAGGCTGTCACTCTCCGCAAGTCCAAGACGCTCTTTTAGATATGAATAGCCGCCTATCCAACGACCTTCCGATATACATGATACCGGCGGTCTATATCCCCTTGAAAATAATGCCCTTGCTGATTTCTGCTAAGACTGATCGCAAGCGCCTACGAGAACTAGGGTCTTCGCTGAGCCGGAAAGATATTGCTGGGTTCGCGGCGGTCGCGGCTCCAAGGAGAGAACCTTCCACTATCATGGAACTTAAGATTGCCGAAATATGGCGCAAAGTACTTAGCACCGATATACACATCAGCGCCTGCGACAATTTCTTTGCTATTGGCGGAGACTCGCTCCGGGCGATGAAACTTGTAGCCGAAGCCCGGGCCCGAGACATTACTCTCACTGTTGCCGATATATTCAGCAACCCCGTGTTATCGGATATGGCTGTTGTGGCAAAAACTGGCGTCGAACAGACTGCTGTCGAAATTCCCGCTTTCTCGCTTCTTAGCGCTCAGTGGAGAGAAGATGCTGCACGAGCCGAATGCGCCGCGTTTTGTGGCGTTGATGCTACAGATGTTGAAGATATTTATCCGTGTACACCCCTTCAAGAAGGCCTTATGGCGCTCTCTGCTAAAATTAGGGAGGCTTACGTGGCTCAGCGTGTCGTGGAGCTCACGGACAGCGCGGTGGCACAAGAACTACTCCAAGCATTTCGCAACGCCTCCGTCGACTGTCCTATCCTTCGCACCAGGATTGTTCAGGTTCCTGAGCATGGGCTAATGCAGGTGGTGATCAAGGACGATTTCAAATACCAAGCAACCCTGGGGCAAACCTTAAAGGAGTATCTGGAAAATGATAGAAAAATTTCAATTGGACTTGGGCAGCCTTTGGTTCGGTACGGTGTAGTAAGCAACGAGGAGAGCAAGGACAAGGCATACTTTGTTTTGACGATGCATCACGCGCTTTATGATGGTTGGAGTATGCCGTTGGTGGTGGACCGTGTGAACGGGGCGTACGAAGGGCGTTCTATCGAGCGGCCGGCACAGTTCAAGCATTTTATCAAATATCTACTTGATATGAACTACAAGGAGTCAGAGGAATACTGGCGCCGGCGTCTCGTTGGCGCCGGCCACGAGCAGTTCCCCGCCCTGCCATGGCAAGGCTACCAGCAGCAGGCTGATTCCTTATTGGAACACTATGTTCCCACCGCGAAACTCACAACGGGCACGACAATAGCTACCATCATCCGCGGAGCCTGGGCTTTACTAGTGTCAAGATATACTGCGTCAGGCGATGTTGTATTCGGCGAAACTCTTACAGGACGCAATGCTCCCATCGCCGGAGTCGAGCAAATTGAGGGTCCGATGATCGCCACTGTACCCGTGCGCATTGCCGTAGATCCAGGTGCGACGATCGAGGAGTATCTGCAAGAGATTCATGACCAGTCGGTTGCGGCTATTCCGCATGAGCACTTCGGCCTGCAGCATATCCGACGCCTTGGTCCGGATGCGCGAGAAGCCTGTGAACTGCGAACGGGTATAGTCATGCATCCAAGCACTGATAGCGAGAGCGCTGAGAAAAGGGTAAAAAGGCCAGCAGATGGATTCGTACCCGCAGGTGACACCGAAGCGGCGCAGGAAGCGCTCAAATTCAACACGTACGCGCTGATGCTGGTGTGCTCGTTAGATGCCGGAGGATTTCTTATCATGGCCAGTTTCGACTCGAAAGCGATAACCCAACATCAGATGAAGAAGATTCTTGCCCAATTAGAACGACTGACACAACAGCTTATCGAAAACCCTAGCTTGCAGTGCCACAATCTTGATATGATGTCGGACGAGGACATCAATGAGCTTGTGCAACTTAGCCGTACTGGCAGCTTAAGCCTGACTGGCTCTTCTCTGTTCGCTTCTGAGTCCCTAATCACCGAGACGTGGATCATGGATCCTTTCCAGTTAGATCGCCTTGCTCCTATCGGCGCCGTAGGGGAGTTACTAGTACGAAGTCCTGACAGTCTCCAGATGGAGCGCGCGAGGAATCCTGCGAAGGTGAATGAATTTCGTAAGGGAACATTATACCGAACGAAACAGTTAGCAAAATATACGGACAGTGGCGAAATTGTTCTCGTGGAGAAGTCCTACCGGTCGATCTCGAAGCCCAACCTAAAACAGAGACGGGTGACTGTCAGCTCGACGAAGCAAAAGGTCTTGCGCCAAGTATGGAGCAGGATATTGTCAATCAACGAGGACGATATCGGGCTTAACGATAGTTTCTTCCTGTTGGGTGGCGACTCCATCGGGTGTATGAAGGTAGTATCTGATTTGAGGGCCAAGGGCATGGAGTTGACGGTACCCGAAATCTTCAAGCATCGTACCCTTTACGAAATGGCCAAGATTCTCAAGGAAAGGAATGCACCTGCCTCCGAAGTAACTACGCTTGACTTAACGCCTTTCTCCTTGCTCGATGTAGAAAACGTAAAAGCTTTCGTCGCAGGCACCGTACAACCGATGCTTCCCCAAGATGGTCTCACGATATTGGACGTCATACCTACACGGCCTTTACAACAAGTCGCCGTCAAGGGTACAACTCAGCTTCCTCGCTATTCGGCAAGATATGAGCTCTTCCATCTCTCTGGAGCCGTGGACAGAACCAAACTCTTCCAAAGCTGTCAAGAACTAGTGGCTAAGAATGAGATTCTAAGAACGGTCTTCGTGGAATTTGCTGGCAAGTGCTACGGTGTCATTCTCGAAACACTGACTGTGGCCACTGATCAATACAATATTGAAGGAGATCTTGATTCGTTCGCCCACAAGTTATGCGACCTGGATATTCAGACATGCATGCCACTTGGTTCTTCCTTCGTCAAGTTTTTCTTCATTCAGGGCGAAACTGATCACAGTTGCCTGATCATACGTATATCACACGCGCAATACGACGAAATCTGTCTTACTGGGCTCCTGCATCAACTTGCCGCCTTGTACGAGGGGCAGCCGACGCGGAACTCCGCCCCGTTTTCGTCCTTCGTGTACCACGCCGTGCAGAATGGTATCCCTCAGAGTATCCCTTACTGGCGGGAGCTATTGCAGGGCAGCTCGTTAACGGTGCTTCGCCCGGATTTACCGCTCACCTCAAAGACTCCGGCAGCGATCACTCGAACCGTAGATATCGCCGCCCGCTTGAAAGACATCACCATCGCTACACTACCCACCGCAGCATGGGCACTGTGCCTAGCGCGTCGTCTTTCCCTGCGCGACGTCGTCTTCGGCGAGGTGGTAAGCGGCCGCAACATTGACCTTCCCAACGCGGACGCAGTCATGGGTCCGACATGGCAGTACGTTCCTGTGCGAGTGAAGTTCGAGGACGGCTGGGCCGGTGTGGACTTACTCGAGTACGTCCAATACCAGCATATCGCCAGCGCGCAGCACGAGTGCATGGGATTGACCGAAATTGTCCGGGAATGCACTGAGTGGCCCGAAACCGTGGACTGGTTTGACTCGGTCGTCCATCAAGATGTCTACCATGTCGAGGAGCTCAAGTTCGGCTCCGCGGACTGCCGACTTGAGACAGTCTATCCTCATCTAGAACCTCTCAAAGAGTGGAAGGTGCAGGCCTTTGTGAAAGGTGATAGCCTGACCTTAGAGATTGTGACTTTCAGGGATTGGCTCAGCGTTGCGGAGGAGCTTCTGGACGAGCTGGAGGTGATCATGACGAGTCTGGTCAAAAGACCTGACGAGTCGCTCTTCTGATGTAACTAAATGGTTTCCGTAAGAGGATTCACACAGTAAATAATATGTCACCTTCTGTTATATATTTGCATTCCGTAGAAAAAGGTATATATATTATATATGAGTCGTTCTTGATTGTACTGTCAGACACTTTCACATCTGCTCCCAAGCATGCCAGATACGACGCAAGGTTTGAATACCAATCAAGTTGTGAACCCAGTCGGATCACCAAGTAACAAGTCTTTTCAAAAAGAGTCAAACAGGTTGGGCATATTCAGCTGAAGACTAAGGTCAACGTAGTGCACAACTTGAGAGCTAGCAGAGTAGCTCACAGGGTAGGGCGTGCGGGCCCCTGTTAGGTCTATATAAGAGTGGGCTGGCTTCCACCCAGCTGGTTCCAACGATCCACCACTAGGGCACTACCAAAATATGCTCTTATCCTTATATATCTCTCTGCTTAATACGATATTTATTATTAGTTTATGCGACCAACCTGATACCTGGTTACCTCATAACCGATAGCATGTTGGGTGTGTACCAAGCAGTTGATCCCTCAGTATACAGTGATGTGTATCCAGAGAACCCAGATCCGCGGATCCGGGAGATCGCGGATCTCATGAGAGAGTGGTACGGGCTGTTCATCGACATGAGATACATAGAGGCCGAGAAAGTCATCTTTCCTCCTCATAAGCACGTTCGTATCGACACGACCAAGGCCGCCGAGTTAGGTCTCACTAAAGATGCTGTTGATCTGTATCAGATGCTTCCTTATCATATCGGCGACACGAATTGGAACTTTGGCACGGACGCGGGCGAGTTCCTCATGTGGGGTGGGTTTCTGTCTGACATGAGGGGATCCAAAGCCGACTGGTGGCAAAATGCTGTTGACCCTACCTATGCGATCGATGACCTGAGTCCTAGGCATCGGCCGGGGGTTCGAGCATCCGACGGTGATGAACGCGGTTGGGATGATGAGAATGGACCTTATATGCGGCCGTGGTATGTCACGCTTACCGATTGCGGCAACCACGGGAGCGTCATGACTCTCGATACGAAAACATGTGAGGAGAGCTTTCCTACTTCCCGATGTTGGCGCTATTAACCTGTTGACAGATCGCATGTGGTTCATTGGGCAGGATAGTGGAGGTAGCTCAGATCCCGCCCTTCAGGGCCAGAGTAGGGACGATTATGTCAAACTACCAAACCGAAATGACATGGAGCAGTATCCTAGTCGCTCTGCCGCAGAGTTCCTGCGTGATAGTAAGTTCTAATCGGCTCTTAGCGTCTCTCGAGTATGGTTGCTCTATGTTGATATCAGTGTTGTGGCCAATCTGCACCCTTGTCTCGCGAGCTCCGGGTCTCTAGGATCGTCCAGTCACTGACCATGAAAAATTCCAGTGATATCGAGATTTCGAAACTTGGAGTGGATTCCAGGAGGTCTATACAGAGATGAAGTCGGCCTTGATCACAACTACTATAAAGAGTATAAGCAGCTCTACCAAGAGTGTGGTTGGCCTGATAAGTTCAATCCTATACTCTTCGACTCCAAACGTATTGAGGGCGGCAAGCGTTTCAGTTACCATGCGGCTACCCCAGAGCCATCTGAGCGCGAACGCTCGTACGCCGCATTAAATCATCTCTACGGCATAATGGCAGCGGCTCGGGAGAGAGTTCAGCAGCAGATTCATCTCGTCGACGCTAAATATCGTCTCGAGAACAAGTTATACGAGAACAATTGGGAGGAACAAACGATACAGGCCCGGAAGATGGGTGCGGAGGATTACCTATTTGACCCGAACTGGGATGAGAACAACGGTGCCCTGAGAACCGAGCTCGAATTCCGAATGGCTGACCTTGAGGCTTTACGCACACGTGGCGGTCGCTATGCCGATCCTGGTTGGGCGGGAGTATCAGACGAGAAAATTAAGCAGTTGTATGAGAAGGCTGTCCAGGATAAACGCATTGCGACTCTCGAGGCACGATTGCAGGATATGGACCGGAGGAGCCGAGACGAGCGCGAGTACCGAGAAGCAAAAGCCGCTGCCGCCGCTACGCCACAGGAAGCGTGGGATAACAAGGCAGCAGATGACAGTGAATGGGAGAATGATAATTGGAATGATCGCTGGAGTATTCTGGGGAACGGGACTAATCTTGTCGATGTCAAAACGGTTCTTGACGAGGACCTGGGCCTAGAGGAGCTAGAAAGACGGATTGTGTACGAGCTCGAGAGGAACGAAGACAGGTCTTGGAAGGGGAAGAGACTGTGGCGCAATAGTGAAGGCAATGTCGAGACGGTACTCGACCGTCAACAGAATGACCTTGAGTTGTTTACGTCGATACTGCGGACAAGATAATTGCTTCTGGGATATGGGGTATGGCTCCGAGCTGTTATGCACAGACTATATTGAGGTGAGATTATATTGTCCGACCGTTATATCTCCACCCATGGTTAGCAGTAACATGCGCATAAATTTGTCATTGGACATCGATAATGGCACAAGCAGGGTCGAGGTGATTCACGTGGGCAGAGGGGAGATCTATAAGCAATCTAGGTTCTGTAAGTCTGCTTGAAGAAACATACTTATAAGTTGCTTAAATTAGTATTATATTGAAAATTTCTGGGAGATGTTCTAAAAGGTAGTTATAAAGGGTAATCCCAAAAATTGATAACATTGTAGAAATCTATTCTATGCCTAATATGGCGTATGTATAGTCCTCCCTGAAACTTATCAACACCCCCATCTTTATAAGTACCCTGAAACCTCGGGATTGTAATAAAAGGAAAAGGTATATAGAGTTAATGAGTGTATTAGTACTGCTGCTCTTCCGGTAGAAACCTTAGCTCCTGGCCAACGAACTTATTACGCCGTGGTGTAGTTGGAAGCATGTATATCGGATGGAATATCACCATGAGCGACGTGGCAATAGCAATCGGGATACCGTCAAAGATGATGAACAGAACCTGATTGTGGCCCAGCGACCCGAAGATGCCCTCCGAATATTCAGCCACTCTGAAAGCAGATCGGCCGATAATAAGGATGATGGCGATGAGGATGTAAATGATGAAATTCCTGACTCGCATGTCGTCTTCGTCTAGTCGTCCGTTCTTTTTAGAACGGAAGAGATTGGCCGGCCATATTACCCCCATGAACAATATGAAGAACACTGTCAACGAGACGACCTGTAGAGTTAGACCGCCAATGATGATGCCTTGCCCAGTAGATATCCCTCCATCCAAGGGCGCCTCTTCGCCAAATGAGACTCCTCCGCCAGAGGCCTGGATGAGCAAAGCGAACAAGTCACTAGGGATGAATATTCGTGCATACAGTCTAGGTCTAATGTTGAATTTGCCTCTACCGAGGTAGTCCGCTATTCGTCCGATGCAAACGTAGATGCTACAATTTTCATTAGCGAATGTTTCCAAGTTGGATTACAATATGGTACTTGGGACCTACGCTGCGCTTGTAAACACGGGGGCAAAGGTAATCAGGGAATACTGAAGGATCCACCCAATCTTAACGAACGGATGGACATATCCATATATGCGCGACGCAAAACCAATAAGCTCCAGCAAGGCACCAAGCAGCACGGAGATGGTGTAGCTGAGCCACTTGCGTTTAAATATGGCGACGTAAAGGCAGTGGCTGATGATGGCAAAGTAGACGATGCTGAAAAATATGTCGATGCCTAGGTTCGGTCGATAGCCATAGAAAGAATCGGAAAGCGGACAGGTGCCCAGAGTGCAGTTTTCAGAAGACATCGCGGCTCGTGATTTCGTGAATGAGAGGCTTCGAGCCGTGTCTAGTTGACTGTCGAAAAGGGGGAATAAATAAATGAATTCCGTGTTGGCCCGTTGGGATGCCGCTGTGGCTGCCTTGCTCGAAAGACAATGACGGCTCTACAAGGAGAACAACTTCAAGAACATATGTGTAGATATAGGATATATACTGATAGCGTAACCTTAAGTTTTTAGCTGTTGCCTAACATATTGCTACCCGAGAGATAATTAGATTCTGAGATCTAGATATCCTTAATACGATCTAGTCCTATAGTTGGCTGTATAGCCTCGATGCTACGGATGACCCCCTGAACGGGGCGAGCGCTCTCCGCGTATTGCGGCGGCCATGGGAAAGCTTCAGGAGTCAAAAATCTCACGTTCGGTCTTGGAATCCGTGCATTGGCTTGTTGTTTTGTTATTAACTTCATGCGATACGATTTACATTGACTATACTTAGTGTAAGGCTAGTCAAAAGCCAAATGATTGTGTTCCGCGTATCAATTGCCTGCACTTGCTACACGCGTATATGCAAGGGGAGCTGGGCTAGCAAGGCAATTCCGCGGAAAGGAACACTTGCGATTGGTTCCAGCCTTTTCAGCTTACCTTACGTGTAAGCGTTGACCCGCGGGATGAGGCTTAGCCACCTATCTTGGTAGACTACCCAAGTAGGGTTAGGAAGGGCGGCCGGGAATCGTGGAGCTGAGTTAACGACATTTTAGAAGATAGAGGGGCTATACATTATAATCAGATATGCCCAATGAACATGATACCCCTCAGATAATGAGATCCAGATGAGCCCACTTTTATTCAATATTTATGTGCACTGCCCTACTCAAAGATGTGCCGGGAGAGTAGGTAATTAGCTTACTTTATAGTAGGCTACGTAGGATACATGTTTCTGAAGCCTAGTTGTCATGCTCTCGTACTAGAAGCTAACATATTGCACTGAAGTTACAATCTCCTTTATTAGACTATACTCAGGCAACCCCAGGGTGTTGTCGTACGCTGGAAAATATTACCTAAAGCACTCTTGTCAGGAGTCCGCAATCCGATGCTGCCTCGGTGAACAACGTAATGCTGTCGAAGCGGCGTTGCTAGACATAACTTCAAGATTATATAAAACTCGCTGCTAATAAGGACAGTCACATCGAGGTACAAAGCCGCGTGTCTGAGCCTCATATGGCGAATATAGGGGCGAGTATGCATTTCTGTTGTCGCACGGAAAGGTGAGATCTCATCGTGTTCCAGTCCCTGGACATGATAGGAGAGCCCGGCTGGAACCACGTGCCCACTGCTTGGTAATACATATTATGGTTGTAGAGCGAATGGACGTTACAAATCCAATAATGCTCTTCCTCGATTGATACTGATCGTATATGTATTCGAGTAGAACTTTGCGAAGTGCACATTACCAACAGTGGTTAAATTTAGCAGAGATATCGTTATTAATCTCAGTTTAAGATGCATACATTCAATTATCAGATACAGTTGGTTTCGTGGTGTAGTTGGTTATCACGTCAGTCTAACACACTGAAGGTCTCCGGTTCAAGTCCGGGCGAAATCAGGAGCTACTCAAGTAGTTAGCATTCTTTTTCCTTTTAGTCCTTCTCATAGTTGCTGTAGTTAGCCGTTAACATGGCTCATTGTGCTCTTGTTTCATGATAACGATAGCTTTATCGCGAGGATTCCGATGCGAGGTGGCTGAATTGACCATCCTTGTTTAACCTGCCTGATGGCTCATTATGATTAACTGTAGAGGTTGTGCGTTTAAAGTCGTTACGTTATCGAGTGCATACCACTGGCTGCATCTGAGTTGATATATTGACTATACCGTAAGGTCGGACGAAGCCCGGTTGTTAGAGTGATTTTTTGGGCTAATTAGAGTCTAGGTTATCAAGCACGTCAGTCTCTGCCTCCACCACGACCAAGGCTACCACTACCACTGCCTACCATAGCGTAAGTAGCCTACCATCTATCTTGCTACTAGTCTTACGCGTGTCTCCTGCGTAGCTCGTGCGTGGAGGATGCTACCGTGGAGAAAATGCTCCTGCTCCCTATACTAACATCTTGCGGTGACCTACCATTAATCCAACCTCACTCTAGTACAACTTGTGATATTAACCTGGGAGGCTAGATTTCAACGCCAGATCCGGTTTCAAGCAATGTTGAATCTTGAGTGGTTAATATGCAACAGACCTAGCTTAGGTACGACGTTACATGGAGTGCTTATACAAGATGCCCTTGCATTTACTGCAAAGCGGACAGTCACATCTTGACCAATTGCCCAACGTTCTCTCTGTGCACGATTAGTGTAAAAAGAGGCTGTGATGAGCACTGGAGGTTCATGCTCAGATAGCTCAATCAACAGAGACCGGTCATGTAGACCCCGACGAACGAGGCTACCGCATCCCGGCCAGACAGCAGGGTCCAGAGCCCATCCCGCCCTCGGTGCCAATTTCAGGCGAGCCGATCCAAAGTCAACCAGCTAGTCTCTCAGTCCCTGGGTTGCCGGGTCGATACGATGACGTTCAGTGGAAATGCCCGGAAATTGATCTGCGCGATGTATGCTAGATATTCCTCTACCCTTTAATCTGATTCTAAAGATTTCTCTAGGCGGTTCACTCAACTCGCAGGATTTGATTCCTATCTCTCTTGAATGCGTAATGTCTCGCTCTTTGCCATGACATTGTGCAAGGCAGAGTAGCTAGCAGTTACTCCAACTTGTACATGTGAAATATAGCCCTTTACGGCGGTGTGGCTAAGATTGCCGATGGTCTTTTTGATATGATGCGGTCAGTAATTCGAGACCTCTCAGGAACGATGTGTTGTACGGAAGCCTACGCGCGCACGGGAGGTCACCTATGCGAGGCCCTGCGAACTTCATGACCCTTCGTATAGGCATGTAGTCGAATTGCAGGATGTCTCGGACGAAGCTATTCGGAGACTGAGACATACGGCTAAACCTTCTCATGAAGGAGGTTTAGGTCCGCAGGACTCCTGTACATAGAGACTAGTTAGCCCTACAAGGGACAGAGGGTCTCTTGGGGGGCTAAGGGGTCACTATGCGCTCATAGAATATCATTCTCATATCGAGTCATTCTCCAAGCCCTGTATTCAGCCCTTGTGATACGATGGTTGCGCTTAAAACTCTTATCGACGTTAGTGAACTCCAGTCTGAGTCCTGGCCTCGGTCTGGCGTTTATACTAGCTTTATTATAGACGACCACCCTGACGAATCTTCCGGGATGTAGGTAAGGCAATCTGAACAACGTAAAGTGCTGTTACTTTGGGAGAATTGTCAGGCCATCTTGAGCGGGAAATACTCAGTTTTACGTCATTATATTTCCTGGCTTAATAATGGCCATCGGACCGCTATGCTCTTACTGCTCTGGATCGGCCACCTGAAGCAAGACCGGAGGAATTATTAGCAATGCGATTTAACCTCACAGAAGCGCTCTTCTGTAGGGCCTTCGGTACTCACCACAGATGCTTATTATACAATATTGAACATCAGACCCGAGGATGTTGTCACTTGGGACGGGACTTGGGTGTTGCATCCCCTTTGTTGCAAGGACGATCTTCTTCTTCTGAGACGCGGTTGTTGATGGTGTCGTCGCTGCTATCGGAATCGGCTGACACACCCAAATCGCCAACTGGTTATCCTTTCGTGAACGCACGAAGACGACGGATCGCAGTTCTGGCAGGTCTTTCACTGGGTCAGACAGAACTACGAGACGGCTTTGAGGGATATCATTGAACATGACAAACCCGAGGTACTATCGGGGAATATACATGCTGCTACAAGCCGCCCACCAGATTGCGAAGAAAACGGAGGACTGCCCATTCTTGGGAGCCTAAGTGCTTCGATAGCCTTCGTGTTGGGGACCTGGATGGCACAACGGCAGCCATGGGTGTCAAGGTTCAGATGTGTCATCACAGGCCTTACCACCGGCCCTCAAACATTGGGGACAGGAGAGATATACCCTTGTTTGGACACATGATCTGCATCGTTTCACTCATGTGACTACCTCAAAAATTACATGCAGCCTCGGAAGACACTATGTACACTCACTGTTAAGTGATTGATACCAGCTCTGTCATTGTCGTTCTTGTGAGAGGCCCCTATGCAGAGGAGGCTACGCGAAAAGCAGGCGCTTTTGCCCTATGTCTAAACTGATAGTTAAGGAGCATTATACCTCTTTATCCGCTGTCCTCAATCGCTAGCCGGTGTTTGCCACCCAAATAACTGAGAGACTACAGCGACTTCTGAGATTATCAAGCTGTCCGGTACTATCACTGAAATAGACCAACTCTGTTCATTTCTTACAGGGAAGTACTGTATTCTCGACAATTCTGAACAATGGGCAGAAGAAAAGCCGGATTGTCTAAGGATGACCGCCGTGACTCTTGACCTTAGTACCAAGTTGTGGTTTGCTGAGAAAAGATTTTCAGACAACAAAGCTATTCGTAAGCTAGAGAACCTCGCAGGTTGTTTGACATATGGGCTACTTTTGTTGCAATGCCTGCCTCGAAGACCGGACGCGTACGAAGTGGATAATGGTTGAGAAGCATCGCGACCCTCTAACTCACGAGTACTAAAACAAGCTTATGGAATATCTACTGATTCTAAGAAGGCTGCCTAAAGACGTTGCCATGAGATCATCGACAGGGCAAACTAAGCGTGGCAAGAAAGAAAAGTAGAGCAAAAACGCCAGCCGGGCGCGATAGTCATAATCGAAGAGGGCGATTATTCTGTCAAAACAGAACATCTCAGCCTACCAGCCACCTTTCTCCCTCTTTAGAGAAACTCGGGATTTATGAATGCAAGAAGAGGAGCTTTATCCAGGTCAGGATGCAGGTGATAAACCTGACCAACTTGGGTAGGTTAAGGATTTGCTGGTGGGCTCGTGAACTAACTCAATTTAGATGAACTCTGGGACGCAATTGACATCCTTGCTACATAGCATCATGGGGCGTGATGGCCGAGTGGTCTAAGGCGATAGACTTAAGCTTTGCATGCATTCTATTGGGGAGACCCGCGCGAGTTCGAACCTCGCTCACGTCAATAATTTTTTTTTCATTCTAGACTACGTAATAAACTCAGAGCACGAATAATTAAACCTATAGTCTATTGCTTTTCGTAGTTGGCATTTCCTGGTTGTGAAGATTGAGCCGCTTGGTTGGGTATTTAGGTGGCCGTGCTACTTTTGGCTGCTGATACTTGATTGGCCTGACATCGCTGGACAGCGTGCTGCTGCCGGCTTAATATTGCCAAGAGGTCGCCAAATTCACTATATTTGATGTCACGGAGCCACACAAATTGGCTTAGGTTACCTAGGTAGGGTATACAGTGGATCTGACTCAACCACAAGAGTTGACAACAACATTGAATAACCAAATAGAAAGCAAAGGCTTGAAAGTGCCATGAAATAAATACCTAGCTATGGTAACTGATTATGAGGGCACTTTACTAGTGTTCAAGGTAGTATGGGCCCAAGGTCCGAGCGGCTCATGCCTCGCGTAACGAGACCCTTGTCAACCAGTAGCTTCCATCGCATGGTCTGCCGGGCGCTAACGATTTAAAGGCAAACAACGCTGCCCCTACCCTACTATACATGCACAATATACTGCGTATTCTCTTTTTTTATTTGTAGGATAGCAGGAAGACTATAAGTAGGTGGTCGCCGCCCATGTGTTTGTCCTTCCATTTTACTTTGCTGACGATCTAATCCAGATTGTCTCTGCACAGGTCTATATCGTTATGTGCTTGGACCGAGTGATGGCTCAATAAGAGCTATACCACTAAGTAAGCAAGTAAGTGGGCTCAGTGGGTATGCTGCTCTTATGCGTAGGTGATAATGTACTGTAGTGCAAGTAAGCGCTGGGTACAGTCGTGGGCCAGGTGAAGCGAAACGAATTGGAGACGAAAGATGGGGCTGAACAGGACCGTGACGACAGTGATTGGGCTACCTCTGGCGGCCCCTGTTGCTACCCCGGTCTCCTGTCTCGACCTATCCGACCCCTCGAAACCACTTCATCTTGCCGTCACTCCACTTCTCCGACTGTCCCTGTTACATCGCCAGTCGATCCGACAAACGTCTGAACCGCCCTAACTCATCTGTCACTCGTTTAGATTACCTGATGGCGGCCTTCGGGGCGGTGAACCCCCTCGAACCTCGAGGCTTCTACCAGCATTACCATCACGCTCATTCACTCATTCACTCATTCATGCTTAGTGCCCCGTGCAGTACCCGTGCCGAGGCCTCGCCAAGGGCGCTTGCCACGCACGCTTCGTCCCATCCCCTGTGTCAGGGCCGTGTCTCGAGGCCCTCGACGTCGCTGCTGCTGTCACAAACATGGCCACTGGTGCCGTTTGTGCCTCGGGCACCGTTCTAATACAATTCGGGGTCGCACACCCCGGCCAGCACAGGGCAGAATCTACCGACAGACATGGCAACGCGAACAACACGAAGGCGACCCCTTCACAGACTGCGCCGTGAAATTTGATGCGAGCTGTTTTGGGCTCTCTAACATGTGGCACACGTCATGATCATACTCCTGGGCATATGATACGATTCATGGCATGGTGTCGTCTGGCACGCGACGATTGAGGAGTGAAGGGGTTATGTTTCTATTATAGCGCAACGATGCTATGAGCCTGGTCGACGAGTTCCGTTTCTGTGCCTGTCAAATAGTAGCTCTCGTCTTGTCAGTTTCTTGTTTCTGCCCCCTCTTTCTCTTAACAGCTCGACGCTATGATCTTCTCTTCTTCCCCTTCTTCCTCTTTTGTTTAATCATTAACCTTCTATTGCTTGCTTGAAGCCAAGCCGACTGATTTTCCCACCTGCCGGCAGGCTCATTTCCCTTCTACTATTAGATTTTGCCTTAATGCTGCACTTGACCTCTGGGTCTCATTCATTTCTTCCCGTAGCTCCATTCACTTGTGTGCCTACCAAGCTCGACCTAGGCGTCGTCGCTCTTTAACGATTTTCTTGGACGACCGCTGGCCGGATTTCATATCATAATCAATCCCTAATTCAATCAGTCACGAACCGGCAGTCTATTTTCAAACTTCTCCTGCTACCTACAGAGACAACATGCTGTGGATTACCGCGTCTGTTGCGTCCCTGCTTGCGATGCAGGTGTATGGTGCTCCGAGCATCATCGTGAGGGAGATCGTGGGTCCAAGCAGGTCTTCTTTAGAGAGGAGGATGGAGGAAACAGCCTACGGCTCCCTGGAGAGGCGACAGAACTCGACGGAATCCTTGAACATGACACAATGGGACAGCGATACTATTTCGGCCTGTATGAGCACGCTATCCACGCTCTCCGCTGCTAGTAATCCCTCCGGCATGGCTGTTTGCTATAACGTGGCCCAGCTGAATACAGATCTCGGCGAGTTCATGGCTGATTTAAGACTCTTTGAGATATCGCCACCTTCAGGCGCTTGGGAGGGAATCCCTCTGCAACAGATGCAGGGCGGGTTGACATTTACTGGAGCTACCGCTTCCGAGATTAATGGACAACGGGTGGCGGCCCGTGATATGGCAGGCGAGACGCTCTACAGGCGTCAAAGTTCAGCTCCTGTTCTTCATCGGACTTACATGATTGTTGGCCGGATTAATCAGGATCAGATGATTCCGCCTATGACAATGTATGAGCCTCGAAACCCTCTTCTAGTAATGAGTCTTTGCTTTGCTGACCTCGTCTTTAGTCAAAAGATAGAGCCCTTGATAATGCCAATATTTACGCTCACGGCCCAGGACTCCACGGGTCGGACCATTTCCACAAATGTTTCTGCCAATGAGGCAGCCTTTGTGAATGGTATATTCGCCAAAGAAGTTGTCTTGTCGCCTTTCAGCCAAGCCTCTCTGGCCGTTCAGAACATCACAGCGGAGCTCGAGGCTGGCAGAGTCCCGTTCGTCCTTCCAGGAGTCAATCTCTTAATCTTCCCGATTGGCTTAGTCGTCACTGGTTTCTGGACATTAGTTGGAGTAGGCGCATACGCGTTCGGTACCTATGAGCGATACAACTATCGCGAATCGTATCGCAGGAGAAAAGCCATGTCTGGGGGCAAGGCTTACGCCACTAGGATATAAAATGACGGCGGTCTCAATTCTATAGATGGTCCAGGGCCACCAGCACCAAAGCTTTCTTCACAGCGTCCTGGGGCTCATTGGCAGTACGGCAACCCGCCTTTAGATAATTAAACTTCTTTTCTATTCATGTTCCATGAATAGTCCTGCGGCGCAGCACATTTATATATAATAGCCACGAGGAAAGGCGGCGCCACTTACGTAGAACGTCTTCGTCTTGATGAAGCAGAAACGTTTCTTGTCTTGTTTAGTACAATTGACTCCAAGTAGGATAGATGAAGTTCATGTCCCAATGTGGCGAAAGAATAGCTCTGTCGCCGCAAGCCACTATTGCTGCATGCAGAGTCCTTCTGCAACCTGAGGTTCCAAATCCTTGGGCCGTGCAGGCCCACCACACCGGCATTAACTACAGAGTGGGATCAATCCTGCTCGGTATCAGCCGACGTGGGAATTGCACCCCAACCAAGTCGACTTCCGCCGTCGAAGAACAGAAATGAATGGCGAGTCAGGCAGCCGGTTCCTGTAGATGTGCCAAGACGAGAACGAGGGCTGAGCTGGATTCACACACCTATCCGCTTTGCTTACATGGCTTTTTCTTCCTATTTCATTTGCAGCATCAACGCGATCTCCTCTACACGCTACACGAGCTTGTTACAGCTATGCGTCGGATTCGGCTTAGCTGACTGTGTCCGAAATGTTCCATGTCATAAGTAGGAGCCGAGCGAGGGACGGTGCGGCGAATCTACAGGACGTAACGTAGGAAGCCTGTGCCTGACACTCTCATCACCTTCGCGATTGATGATTGTGGGGTTATAAGCATAATTCCTGAATGTCAAGTTTCCGAGCCGATCGTATTGCGGTTGATGTCATACTCATTGGAACGCTATGAGTATGACACATAAGATGAAATTGAATCGGCCGACTGAGTTGCCTCAAACCTCTAGAGCCATCATCATATTAACGTTCATACGGTTGCTGCATGAGAACCATGATCATAATCGCTGTTATGTCCGCGATGCACATTTTCACTTTTGATTTCATCTAGGAATAGGAACACACCATTTGCTGCTATGCTCCTGTATATATGTAGCTTTTTGTTGTCATCGTAGAGACACCAATCCCTCCATCAATTGGTACCAGGTAGCGATGGCCAGTACCTATTTAGTAGGTATGGTGATATATATAGATGAACAAGATGTAGTTTGCAATGTTTGTTCACACCAGTGTTATTGACGCCAGCCTACACTTGGTCATGTGTTCTGCCATTGTTTTTTTTTTTTTTTTTTTTTTTTTTTTTTTTTTTTTTTTTTTTTTTTTTTTTTTTTTTTTTTTTTTTCGTTTCGATAGACAGCTGGCATATTTTAGGTATAAGAACAGTTTTCAAGTGGAAGCTACATTCTCCAAGTTGCATTAGTGCCTGCTCAGGTAGATGCCAAACATCAGCTTCCGCCTGCCTTGTCAAGGCGACTCCTGCTGCCTGCTGCCTTCGGTTGACATAAACATAGGTACATATGTACCTTCCGACCTTCATGTTCCTACCTTCCTGCCTTCCCACCAGCTAAGCTCTGTCGCGTCCACTTATTCACCAACATCAAGAATAGCCCAGGTTAGGCGGACCAATACTACCTAGGTAGACATACCTGGCTCCTACCCGCCTATATGTTGAAGATCGTGAATCCTTTCACCCAGCATAAGTGCGTCTAACTAGAGTCGAAGCTTCCATATTTCAAAGTCAAGTAACACCGAACATGCCGGGCGATATGGAGCCTCCGGTCTCATCCGCTGGCCGGTCTAGCGACGGCACAAGCCGAGATATGACCTCGGCCACGCCTCCTACTGCAGACAGTGATAGCCATAATCGCAGCTACAGCCGCAGTCGCATTTTCTCGCCATTCAAGTCGCTGCCGCGAGCCGAAGAACATGCGGAAGAACATACCGATGGCGTAGACGATGTCTCATCACGCCTTCTAAAATCCTTGCTTTCATCATCCTCATCAGGATCGCTATCGCAGTCCGCTGACAGGGCCAACAATGGCACTCCCTCCGAGTCCCACCGAAGCGTGCGCAATATATGTTTTGTCGGAGCGGGATACGTCGGTTCGTGGCCTTCACATCCCGCCAAGCAGGATAGCTACACCCTCTTGATGAATAGCTCTCTCATTCCCGCCTTCGCACCGATTAACAGCTGGCTAACTTAAGTGTCTGTATTTGTCCCAAACAGGTGGTCCCACAGCGGCAGTCATTGCGTATCAGAACCCGCACATCCGCGTAAGCGTAGTCGACCGAGATGCACAACGAATCCGGCAATGGAACTCGCGACACCTGCCGATATACGAGCCAGGCCTGCAGCACGTGGTGAGAATCGCGCGGGACGGCGGTAGAGCCTTCGCATTCGCCGTCATCGACGACACCCCGAATGCACTCGTCGGCAGTACGCCAGACGGCCGCGGTATGTAGGAGATATCGAGGGCGTCGGAGGCGAGCTCCATGTATTGCAGACGGAAATTCGATTTCTCTAGGCGGGCAACAGAGATGATGATACCTGCTCAGCAACCAAATTTACTCTTCTCCGTGGACGTCGAGCGGTGCATTGGCGAGGCCGACATCGTCTTCATTGCCGTCAACACGCCCACCAAGAATAGCGGGGTTGGCGCAGGAGCCGCGACCGACCTGGCTGCGTTCGAGGCTGTTGTTCATGACATCGCACAGCATGCGCGCGCCGGGACCATTGTCGTTGAGAAATCCACTGTGCCCTGCCGGACAGCGCAGCTAGTCCAGAACATTGTAAGTCTTGTCTTAGCATATCGTGTCTCTCATCCGTCATCGATAACCACTCACATCTCTATTTACTCTCTCCGTTCACCCTAACATGTGGCTTTGTCTCTTCTTATTCTAGCTTGCCGTTCATCGCCCCGACACACACTTCGATGTCCTCTCCAATCCAGAATTTCTGGCCACCGGGACGGCCATACAAGACCTGCTGCACCCGGACAGGGTCTTGATAGGGTTTCCCGCGACGGATTCGGGACAACACGCTGCCAATGCCCTCGCCGATGTGTACGCTTCCTGGGTCCCGCGTAGTCACATCAAAGGCATGAATGTTTGGTCGGCGGAGTTGACTAAGGTTGCCGCTAATGCGATGCTGGCGCAACGTATCAGCAGCATCAACTCAATCTCAGCGATTTGCGAGGAGACGGGTGCAAATATAGGTGAGGTCACGGCCGGAGTCGCTAGTGATTTACGGATTGGGAACCAGTTCCTGAAGGCGGGGATTGGGTTTGGAGGAAGCTGCCTGAAGAAGGACGTACTGAGTCTCGTCTACCTGGCAGAATCGCTCGGGTTGGGTCACATCGCCGAGTACTGGAAGCACGTCGTGAGCATCAACGAGCACCAGCTTGACAGGTTTTCGCGTCGTATAGTTCGCTGCTTGAATCATACACTCATTGGCAAGAAGATCACGATTCTTGGGTTTGCCTTCAAGGCGAACACGTCGGACGTGAGGGAATCACCCACACTGGACATCATCCGGATGCTGCGGGCCGAGAACCCTCTAGAGATCGCCATCTTCGACCCCTATTGTAACCCCGGTACAATTCGACGGGAGATCGAGACAATAATGACCCGTGACCGGCATGATCATGCTCGGACGGACGCCGGTGGATGCTGCAGCCCAGCTGTGGTGGTCTATTCCGATGTCTACGAGGCTTGCGCTGCGAGCAATGCTATTCTTATTATGACGGAATGCAATGAGTTCAGGAACACAGATTACGCGTTTGACTCGTTCGAGTCAAAGTTCGATCTGAAACCGTTCGCGGAGCACAAGCCGACGGAGACGGATATTTTCTATCTTCACGATTTCATCTCGCGACAGGCCCCCTCTTGGTCCTCTTGGTATAAGGGAACAGATCTTCTAGGTCGATATATGAAGGAGCCATCTTGCGCTGAAGTTTGCGCAGAGTGTAAGCTGACCGAGCGACGCGGGGAGAATGTCGCCGGGCGTCCTGCTGAGGAAATTGTGGACTGGCGTAAGATCTCGCATTACATGAAGAAACCCAAGTGGGTGTTCGACGGAAAGGGTATTATTGATCCCAAACGAATGGCTTTACTAGATATCCAGGTCGAAAGCATCGGGCGGCCAAGGAAATTCTGAGGTCATCTTCGCTAGGCTTATATCGTTCGTTTGAGATGTGTTTTGTTAGGCTGATGTTACGCTAACGATGCCCAATCGAGCTGTTAACGTTTAAATAAAAAGATTTGAGGTCATATCAGATGGAGTATACAGATCAACTGAGAGTATTCCCCCTAGCTTACCTGAGGGTAACTCCACTCTCACAGCTGCCAGCTAATTATTTTTTTGTACTATTTTCTTGTATCAGGTGGCTACGCCGCAGGATCCAAAGTTCTCCTCCATTTAAATTGTTTGACCTCCGGGGGGTATGCGCTCCGCGCCGGCCCCTACTCTGGAAAGAGTGTAATAAATTCGATCTTGATCCGCCGCTCGCCTTCCAGGCTCACGAGGCTCTTGTACCTAGGTACTTTCAAGTACTCTCTTACAGCTGCTAGCAGCTGCAGAGTGGAGTTACCCTCAGGTAAGCTAGGGGGGAATACCCTCAGCTTGTCTGATCGCTCCATCAGATGTAACATGGTTGCATGGGTTTTCTATTGTAGTCTAGGAGGTTAGACCGAACGTACACTAGGGGAGTTAGTCAATCAGAAGCGCCAATTGGGCCTGTTCAGGAGAATGTACTCGTCTTCGTTATGCTTATTTGAACATTATACATTATTTCGCCATGTAAAAAACTACGAGCATAGGTAAGTAGTAAAAAGCTTTTGTTATTTATGCTGTGATCTGTAGGTATCAGGTACACCAATCGTGCTTTCCACGGCGTTTTTAATTTATAAAAGCACTGTACCCAGACGAAGTACAGTACTTACCTACATAGGTACGTAGATGCACTGCTAGTGGTGACTCGGCAGTTGATCTACCGCCGCAGTCCCCGCTAGACTAGGACCAACTGTCCCTGCCATCGGATGCAGTTATAAGTACCAGATAGTTAGCCGCGGTACAACAAACGTGACGTAGGTGTGTCTTATATAGACAGCCAGGTGTCGGCACTTTTTGGTAGAACTGAGGTTGAACTTGGTGTGTAATAAGAAAGGAATCTTCTTGAATCTAGCACGACGGACAGCACCATGGCGCAATTACACGATGTTCTCCTGCGCGCTTCCGTTCGTATTTCCTACCGCTGGGCGACACCTAGTCCCAGCGCCGGACGCTGTGCCAAGCCCGTGACGTCGCTCGCCCTGCGCCGCTACTATTCCATTGACAGGCGCCCAGCAGCGCCGGCGAAGACGCGAGGGGGGTCCAAGGTCTTCAGGTCGGCCGACGAGGCGGTCGCGGATGTGAAGGATGGCGATGTCATTCTCAGTGCTGGATTCGGGTTATGCGGGGTAGCCGGTATGAAGCTATCTCTTTATTCATCCGTTCACTTGTTCACTTATTTGCCTTACTATCTGTCGATTGTCTCTGATGGTTGAGAGAGATTATCTCATGGGGCCGATGTGGCAGGCTATCCAGCATGAGAGGGGGAGAGGAGTTAGCAATGTCATGATTTGAACCCCAGTGGAGCTGACACTCGAGCTTTTCATCTACACAGAAACTCTGATCCAGGCAATCCATAAGAAAGGCGCAAAGAAACTGACGGCCGTGTCCAATAATGCCGGATCCGGCTCGCACGGCCTCGCGCTATTGACGCAGAGCGGCCGCCTAGACCGCATCATTCTCTCGTACCTGGGCTCCAACAAGTCGCTCGAGAAGCAATACCTGACGGGCGAGATCGCCGTCGAGCTATGCCCCCAAGGCACGCTGGCCGAGAGGTTACGCGCTGCGGGTGCTGGTATTCCCGCGTTTTACACGGCTACGGGTGGAAGTATGTTTCTCTCTTTCTCTTTCTATCCCCTTATCTCACCTTCTCTCACAACTTAAACCCTCCACCTTCTTCCCATTATATCCCAACTTTGGAATGGTAATAAGTACTACGGCGCGAATTACCCAGAATTAGCTGGCTGCTCGGCTGACGATGAGTGGAATGAATCTAGAGACGTTCATAGAAACTGGCGAGATACCTATCCGGTTTACGCCGGAAGCCGTGTTAGAAAAGGGGCGGCCGCGGGAGACGAGAGTTTTCAACGGCAAGTCGTACGTGATGGAGACGGCGCTGCCCGGCGACGTGGCGATATTGCGAGCGTGGAAGGTCGACGAGGCGGGTAATTGTGTTTTCAAGTCAGTCAACCCCCTAAGCAATCGATGAGCTGGCCCTGTTGCTCATTTATCTTTTGATCAACTTCCCGTACCTATTTATAATATGGAAGGCGGATTTGATTCACCTCTCACTGCGAAACTTAGGACTCACCAATTCACACTAAATAGGTATACAACCAAGACTTACGCTGGCCTCATGGCCAAGGCGGCGCGCTTAGCTATCGTCGAGGCTGAGAACATCGTTCCGATAGGCTCGATCGACCCGGACAGCGTGGATCTGCCCGGCATCTTCATCGATCGCATTGTTCCCGCAACAGCGCCCAAGACGGCCGAGGTAGTCAAGCTGGCGCCACCGAAGAGCGATTCTTCCAAGCCAGAGGTCACGGATTCGAGGACACGTATCGCGAGGCGCGCGGCACAGGAACTCAAGGACGGTTACTACGTCAACCTCGGCGTGGGCATCCCGACGCTGGCGGCGTCGTATCTCCCAGAGGGCGCCACGGTGTGGCTGCAATCGGAGAACGGACTCCTAGGCATGGGACCCTACCCTTCTTCAGAGGCCGAGGCGGACCCGGACCTCGTCAACGCGGGCAAGGAGACGGTGACGCTTATCCCGGGCGCGTCGACGTTCGACTCGGCCGAGTCGTTCGCCATGATCCGCGGCGGCCACGTTGACGTGTCGATCCTCGGCGCCTTCCAGGTGTCGGCGTCAGGGGACCTCGCCAACTACATGATTCCAGGAAAAGTGTTCAAGGGCATGGGCGGCGCCATGGATCTCGTGTCGAACCCGGACCAGACCAAGATCGTGGTCACCACCGAGCACGTCGATAAGAACGGCCGCAGCAAGGTCGTGCAGGACTGCAAGCTGCCGCTTACCGGCAAGGGCGTGGTCAGCACCATCATCACTGACCTCGCTGTGTTCCAGGTCGACAGGACCAAGGGCGGTCTCACGCTCACCGAGGTTGCTGAGGGTGTTGACGTAGAGACGGTTAGGGCCAAGACGGATGCCAAGTTTGCGGTGGCTGAGGATTTGGGTACCTTTTGAGAGCATAGAAAGTTATGCCGTGTCTAGCATTGCCATTTTTTTCTGTCTTTTTTCTACGAGCGTTATGTTGTAACATAAAGGGATCATTATACAGTGCATTAACATATATATATCTTGTAGATAGATATATATTACTATCATCGCAGGCCTACCATTACTTGAGTAATTAATTCATGTGTATCAACTCTATCTTGTACTTCTGTAAATGTTGTATTTATGTACAGGTATATATATCCACCGTCGCGCTCTATCTCTTATGCCGGCATCGTCGCCATCACAGCTTGGGACGGATGCCGGGCGCAAACGTCGTCCCTTCACCACCACCAATCGCGTGAACCAGCTTATCAACACTCTCTAGCAACCACAGGTTCCCATCATCACTGGCGAGCCACTCGCCGCCCTCGACGGGCTTTTCGCCCTCGGCCTGCGCCTGTCCGTACTCGTAGGCCTTGCGCAGGCCGAAGACGTGGGACACAACCTGCGGGCCGACGCCGGTCTGGGCGCGCAGGCAGGCGATGGCGACGAGCGACGTCAGCACGCGGCCGACGGGCTCCTCCTTGCGGACGTCGCGCGGGTTCGCCAGCAGGTTGGAGTAGTGGCCGTTGATGATGTGCACGGGCAGGTCCGGGTGCGACTGGGCGAGCTTGTCGAGCAGCTTGCGCTCGAAGCCGACGTAGACGGCGTCCCAGAGGGCGAGGCCGTCGCGCTTGCGGACCTCGAGGTTGGCCGGCGTCAGCTCGCGCGTGGGCGTCGTGGAGAGCTCGGCCTGGACGTCCGGGGGCAGGCTCTTGTAGAAGGCGCCGAGGGTGTTGATGGAGCGCGGGATGCCGTTGAAGGAGATGCACTTGAGCCCGACCTCGCGGATCAGCTCGGCGTTCTGCGCGGGCGTGCGCCGCGACGAGGCGTTGCTCGTGTTGGCGAGGTCGAAGACTTGCGTCATGGCCTCGGGACAGTTCATCGTCGCCGAGACGGCCGTCTGTTTTCCGTGTGTGACATACGATCAGCATGCAAGTAATAGCAGCGATGTTAATTCATACCGAGAGTGTGACCCAGGCTGGCAGCCCGACCTTCTTCTCGCGAGCATCGCTTGCGAACTGCGCGAGGGCCGGCTTCACGGGGGCGCCGGCGCGCGTGTAGCCCGGCTTTGCGTGGCTGACATTGATGAGGGCCTTGACGGCATCCGACAGCTTCGACAGCTTCGACATGTCTGTCGGGGTGGTATGTTACAGCGACCGACGATGATGCCCTCGCACTTTCACCCACACCCGCGATGTTGATGATGATGATGATGACGACGGCGACGACGGGTGATTGTAGTAGGTAGTGGAGTGTTATTAACCCGTTTCGGAATTGGAATATGGAATATATCTTGTTCTTCGCCAAAGCACCGAAAACCCCGGGTCCCGATGGTCGCCCTCATTCCAGGTTCAATGCAAAGAAAAAGACGACAACGAACGCAACGCAACGCAACGCGACGTCCGGCATGTCATGGGCGAAATACTACCCCCGAATCGCTGTGATGCTGTCCCGAGAAGCAATGCCGAGGGAATTGGCGGGGCCGTCGGGCATTTTACCGACCGAAACGCCCGATGCGCGCCTCCAGTACCTAAGTAGGTACCTGTCAAGCCTGTACTACCTACCTAGGTAGGTAGTATGTGTGACGGGGATGGGGGATGTTCAGCGCTGCTACATTACCTAAGTAGTGTCTGATTAGTGAACTTCCAGTGGGTACTACTGTCAGACAGAGGGCGAGAGAGGCTAAACTAGAGTGCCGTAGTGCACTACTGCTGGCTACATACGTCCTATATGTACCTACTCCTAGCCAAGTTAACTCGACCTGGTATAAGTCTGCTCTGAGGTAAACAAGCCACTTGGTACCTAAGCAGGCAGGCATATCATGAGAAGAAAAGTAACGGTAGGTACTTACCTACCTGGGTAATTACCAGCCAGACAAGGAAAGCATGAAACAAATGAGAAACGTAACAGTGCCAGCTAACAAGAAAGGTCGTAATAGGTAGGGCTACCTACTTAGATTGAGAGTTCCAGGGCCTGCTGGTCATGCCTACGAAGAAACGACGCTGCCCAGCTCTAATAATAGCACCGTCTGACGTTGGAGATATATAACGGGAGCATCACTCTCACTCGAGGACCGTCTCTTCATCTGTAACGGAACCTTCTTCGCCTTTCCCCGCGTACAGCGATCAACGTTTCGCAGCGACACTATTCCCAGTGTGATGCGGCCCAGGTTCCATGTCACATACTTATGTTTGTATTATATCTCCCTAAGTGGTACGAGCACTCCATCATTGAGACTAGACATCGAGCTCACAAAGAGGACCCTCTACCCGAGTCCTGTCTTTCTATACGCACATTCCATACTCGAGCGAAAAGCGGCCGCTGGATATCCCGCCAACTATAGACGCAGAGAAGCCCTGCTTCCCCTCTATAGAACCAACTTAAAATCGGGGTCTCGATCATCTTTATACCCTTGATACTTGTCATATTTACCATTGGCCTTGTCGCGGTTCACTTTCGAACAGTATAGGACGTTGGAAAGGACACTGCTCGCCCGTCAGTCAAATCTTATGCTTGCTTGCCGTCGTCCATAAACTCACAGGAACCATCCAGCAGTCAAAAGGCTGAGGACAATGGTGTGACCCTCGTGGTACTGCGGCCCCTGAGACTTCGGGTAGATGAACACGGCTACAAAACCGCCAGCGTTCGCGATGGCCAGCTGAAGCGCGCTCGTTGTAGCTCTCTTGTAATGACCAGCCGAGTTCTGCATTCAGTTGATGTATTAGTCACTTGCTACCTTCGACATCGTACCTCATCAACACTGCAAGGTTCGCGCTTACATTAGAGAGCCATCCAAGAACCGGTGGGACACTGCTGTACAGGCCAGTGGCCATGAGGAACGTCATGCCATACTTAACCGACGTGTTATGTGTGTTCGCGATCACTGCGTAGCCGGTGATAGCGATGGGGAGCGAACACAGCATGACGACACCTCGAACCTTGAAATGATCAGATATATAGGCGGTGCAGACTAGCCCGTATTGTAGTCAGTATCGCGTACTTGCGCGAGCTGAAAATATGGGGTGGTAACTGACGTGTAGCTACAGCCGCAACGGCATAGGGAATCACGGACCAAAGCTGGGCTTCGTTGGCCGTGTAGCCCAGATCTTTGATAATGGTCGGCAGCTGGATGATTGTCAGAGTCCTGCTATCCCTGGCTAGTTGCAGACTCAGAGTCGATACGTACGAAGAGACCAAAGCTGTACAATCCACTGAGAATCCCAAAATATGCTGACGCAGAGAGCCATGTCTGCCAGTTGAAGACGCCACGAGCCACTTCGGACCACACGAACTTCTCTGTCTCCTCCCTGCAAGGCTGATTAGGGGAACCATTTTCGGTACAAAGGGGAAAAATGCCAAGTTCCAATTCACTCACTGTTCTCGACCACCATTACCAGCGCTTTTCGCGCGCAAGCGCCGGACCGCGTAATCTCGTTCCTCGGGCTTGAGGAACCTGGCCGAACCGACACCATTTGGCAGCAGCCAGAATGAAGTGAAGCCTACCGTGGCACTCTAGAAGTGAGGGAATTATTAGCATTTAGTTTCTTTGACTCCGGGCCACAAGGGGCCTACTACTCTTTCCGACTTACGAAGAGGCCGAAGATGATGAAAATCCATCTCCATTTACTCAGGCCGCCCTTGCCGCCCAATTCGGAAATGGCTCGAGCGAGAAGTCCTATAAAAACGTCAGTCGACCGTCTGTTTTCTTTATCTATAGAGACGGGGCCGCAGACAATGCACACGTACCCGAAAATGCGCCGGAGAGAGAGGCAGAGGTATAGAAAATACCTATCCGAATTGCAAGTTCGCCTCTGGTATAGACACCTGACAGATACAGAATCTATGGCCCAGTTAGGTAAGCCAGGTCGCCGCGACAAACAAGTTGATACGTCATACCATGCCTGGTAATAATCCACCCTCGCACAGGCTATATATAAGATAAAGATTAGCAAGATTACGTTTAGTGACAAAAAGCCCGACATGTCCCCAACCAGAGCAAGAAAATCAAATCACTGAAAGCAGGCACGCATACCCGAGAAGTGCTCGAATGGCGATGAAATGGGGGTACGTCTTGATGAAACCGGTGCTCATGGCAACGATGCCCCAGAAGAACGCAAGACACGGCAGCCATACGCTCGGCGTGACCTTCTTCAGGATCAGGTTACTCGGGATCTCGCCGAAGATGTACGTGGCGTAGAAGACGGCGAGTCCGGTGTCGTATTGGTGGTCCGTGATGCCGATTTCGTCCTCGAGGCCGTACAGCCTGGCGTTGCCCACGTTGGTGCGGTCGAAGAAGGAGCATAGGAATAACAAGGCGAGAATGGGGAGAATCCTATACGGTGCCAAGCAAAAAGCTGCCGTTAGCTTGATCCGACTAAACGCATCCATCTATCTTTCCAGCGTTCCCATTTCCTACTTCTCGGTTCTACACGGGAAAAGTGCAGACCCCTGATATTCGACTACGCATGCTTGCGAACGCACCTGGTATCGAGTTTCCAGAGGACCCGCCGTTCCAGCTTCTTGTCGGCGCCGAAATCCGCTGCATCGCCATTCTCCACACTCTCGAATTCTTCGGCGCCACTGCCCTCCACCTTGGTCGGCTTCATGTCAGATTCGATCTCGGACATCGTCATCGTCGTCGCCGTCGACGTCGGTGTCGTCGCGAGCAGCTGATTGCACTCTTTTCGCCAACAAATGACCAGAAACTTAGGGCGCGACAGCAGCGGGGGCTAGAATGAAGACCAAAACCTTGGCGACAAGACCAAACAAAGAACCCAAGCGGAAAGCGCCTCCCTAAATAAGCGTGATGGCGCTTCCTGGTCTTTCTTGGTTTTTGCGGGGTAGTACGAAATTATATACATACATGACTGGTAGGTAAGGATGGGCATCCTCCACGGTACTGGGATCTGGAACATGGAGAATCAGCTCGTTGGAATGGGGGAGTCGACCCGCTTAGTGAACTGGGCGAGCTGGGGTGGTGGTTACGAGAACTCCAATTCTTAGACCATAGTATGAGTCCTATGACACGTCGCTGATCTTGACTACATTAAGACGCAAAATGTAACTCTGTGGCGGTCGCTAAGCGGTTGTCACGGAGGAGGATGTAAGTCATTAGCGGTGAGTGAGACGCAAGTATTGGGGTGTGGTATGACATGCGTTTTCCTATTTACTATTTACCATTTGCTAGCCGTCCAATGAAACAATAGGTGGCGTCCGTATTCAAGCCATTAGATTCGAGACCACAACATTATTTTAACTACCGGCCGGTAGCATCTACATATATACATCTCCATATGAACAATCCGCTAATGAAATTCAAATATCGATTATGCAAACGTACTCCAGTCCATCCAGTCCAATTCCGAGGGCTGTTGAAACTGAAAGTCTTCCCACAAGGCGTCGAGTCCCACGTCCGTGTTATTGATTGCTTCATTCAGCTGGTCGTTTGACATGGTAGAGAACAGTAGATAATCAGACGGCATGTCCCCTGCGGACATTTGCAACTGCGTCGCGACTTGGCTGGGTGCCAGGTGCGCAGTGTTAGTGGTGGGATTGGCATAAACGGGACCAGCATCTACGATGGCATTGTTCTCCGCCAGCGGGAGCCTCGCGGTTTCGGCGGATCGCGAGGCAAGTTTGAGGATCTGCCTGAGCTGCCTAGCAAAGAGGCAAGAGAGGCCCTTCCTCTGCACGGGCGTTGACCCTATCCGGTCCAGAACGTCGATTGTCTCTGCGATCAAAGCCCGAATGCTCGGTGCTAGACTCGATCCTCTGCCATCCGCGACCGTGCTCACGCGCAAGGCAAAGCATGCGGCGAAAGAGATCATAATGGCAGTATTGTTGGGCATAGACCGAAGCTGTCCTTCCCCTTGGACGGCAACTCGTAATACGTTGAGAGCAGATGATAGACCTGCCGCTCGGAAAAAGTGTCTTGCACCGACTGGTGCTGTACTGTGGTTGATGATGCTAGAGTACATGGATAAGCGGGTGTGAGAAGCAAGGATCTCCACATAAGGGGGGAGGGAAAACCCTGTGTATACGGTCAATGAACGGTTCTCGCAGAGGCTAATGAAGCAACTTACGCTCTCGGGCTCCTAATTGTAGGGGCCAAGTGTGATACCACCTATCAAAAAATACGGTGATTTCGTTCTTTAAGCTATCAAAGGGCATCAGTTGTTACTGTCTGCGATAGAGCTACCAGGTATGCGTACTCATCGACAACAGTCGTCTCACTGACCCCTTTTACGTAGCTATCGCAGATTCCCCGCAACGTCGTGATTAATTTCGCCTTAAAATAAGCCCATTAATGATTCGCTCTTTTAGGAAGAAGTCTTTAGATTCTTACCAAGTCTCGGCGGAGGACAGTCACGGAGACTATAGAGCCATCCCAACGGTCTGCAAGCTCGCAAAGATGCCATTGATCGCAATTCTCGATCAGCTGCGACACAGGCAGCATATAGCTCCTTCCTCTCGCTAGGCATACGCTAGACGAGGAAAACGCGAGTTAGCCCAGAAGATCCATTTCTTTGGCATGGGGTTCCTTACCCTCTCTCAAGCACAAAAAGAGATAGCCACGTCCGCTCTCTCCTCCTTAATAACCGTCTACCCATCTCGGACTCCGGGTCGATATCCGTGAAGCCGTCCACATTGAGGGCCCTTCTCGATGAGATCTGGTCAGACGAGGGGATATTGTCCCTCGAGAATGGCGCTTCCGGCGACGAGGGCAGTATTATCTTGTTTAAATATAAGTCCACTGCGATACTCAGTGCCATGGACATGTATGTCGAGGTTTCATCGTCGGCCCAATGCTCGCCAGCCGGTATCCAGGGAATATTAACCATGAATGCCAAGACAATCTCTACAGACTTATAACGCTTGGTCATGACTATGTCTGCAAGCTTCTGACGGTGTCTTGACAGTCGCTTATGCAGGGATTCCATAGAAGGAGAGAAGAGCGCCGACGCCGCAGCTATTGATGTGAAGAGGAAGGCCGAGCGTCTTTGCACAAAATCAACAGTATGCAGGATAGGATCAATCCCCCACCTTGTATGCGCGAGATTCTCGTAGAAGCTAACCCAAATGTCAGCCTGGAAAGCAACTTAAGAAGCATGAAGGGATGGCTGTACTATGTGAACAACGTCTCCGCCTCAGTAAGTGTGAGAAGACCAAGCTCGATAGGGTCTAAGTCCGGACCAACATCCAGACGCGGTTGAAAGCGGCCAAAAAATACGGGTAGAATGCCATCATTCTCGCCTCCGAGCGCCCGCTCTCGGCTTGGGAGATACTTCGAGGGCAAGCGACCTACGGCCGTTCCATTATTAGAAGTCCCAATAGAAGACAGCAGCTCGGACGTCCTCGCAAGCAGCTGCAGTGGGTTCTCAGCATCGTCCAGGTTCAGCTGGTCATCATCTACAGTTTGAGAGATAGTCCCAGCATCACGCGAATCGGTCTGCGAGGGTGGCGTCGCATGGGAGCCTGCTGATTGCTGAGGGGATGGGATGGACCCATCATGACGGCGCCCACTTCCACTCGAGCTGGAATTCTTCTGGCTCCTCTCGGCACTGAGGAGATCTCGACTCCTCTCAAGCAAATATCGCAGCTCGGAAGACTGCTCGGAATTTTGGATCTGGTCAGATCCCGGGTGAGTCCTCTTTAAGGCCTGTTCGATCTGGAACACTGCCTTCTCCAGCCCCGAGTGTTTACTGGTGACGTCTGTTAGCGGACACTGGCCATGACGGCAGGTGGGCAGCTTCAGTTACTTCTTGACTCCCTTATGCCGGCCGACGTGAAACAGGGGAGCCCTGCATTCGAGCTTGCGCTGAGTGCAGCGTGAACAGGTCGTCGAGCCCTCGGGCCGCACACACTTCACCTTCGACTTCTTGCAGTTGAAGCACGACGCCAGGCGCTCCTCATCCTTAGACTCGTTGTTGGACACCCAATGCGATACTTCCGACATGGTTATAGCATGCGACTAGGTTAAGGCGGCGAACATGGCAGCGGGGGAGCGCTTCTTCTCAATAATGATACGACCAGACGGGCGACCATAGCAGCAACGATGCTCCGATGCTCGGGACAGAGACGACGTCCACGGCGTCGGTTGAAGTAACCCAAGCAAATACAGTAGGTAGAGGTTTTATTCAGACTAGATAGGTGGTAGGTACAGTAATCTTGATGAAGTTATGAACTACATACATCCATGTAGATGGATACAATTGAACCTGAAAGAGGTACTCGCTGTAATAGGTCACGGTGGGCATGAGATGTTTGTACGTTTACGGTTGGTTTATACAGTACGTATGCCGGAATCCGTTCTAAGCAGGTGGGTCAGCGTGTCCATTGCCCCACCTCAACTAGGTACATAATATATGGCTTACATACCTAATGTAGTACTTAAGTACTACCAGGTAAGTACTTCAATACTTTACTTACCTTGGGTACCCCGTACAGGTACTTCAGAATACACCTAAATGCCGATACCATGATTACAGGTTGGAGTTTGAGACAATGAACTCAACTGGACAGGATTGGGGGATCTGTGTAATATAAGACGTCTCTAATCACGTCTCTCATACTTTCACACATAGGTTCGCAAAGCGCTTAACAGTTCTTGTATAGATTAATAGGTGGTACAGTAGACGGCATACCAGTAAGTGCCCGACGTCCTACCTAGTACAAAACCTGCCTGGGCACATGCATGCTTTGGTACGGGTCAATGAGCAGCCGACGATATCCATTACCTACATATGTACCTAGTACCGAGCGGGTGATGGGAAAAACTAAGCACTGCAAAACACTCTATACCATCAATATAGCCACTTATTTAACCACTTGATTAATTACTTATTTTTAAAAATATTTTAATAAAATAGCTATAAAAATAAAAAAATCAAGTAAATAATTAAATTATATAAATAATATAATTAAAAATTAATTAATTTTTATTTTATTATTTTTTAAGTTTTTATTTTAAATTATAATATGATTTTTAACGCATTTATTTATTTATAACTAATATATTTATAGTGATATTAATAACTTTAGCCTTTATAACTATAAAGTTTTTATTAACTACGGCCGTTATATTATTGTGGTTAAGTATAGCAGTATTAAAGTATATATACAGTAGGTCTCTATGAGGCTGCACTGTATATAAACGTAAAGGATAACGCAGACTTTTGCCCCCAACCTCTGTACACTGCACTAATTCAAGAGGTACATATAGTGTAGATACCTCAACGAACAATCGGAATTTTTCTGCATCAGTATGGAGTAGATGTAGGCATCTGCGCACGCTGCATGTCCCTAACGTCGACCTGGTACATCCGTCATGTAAGTGCGCTCTCTAACATATCATGGGATACATCCATGTCGCCCTCTTAGAGGTTGCGCCCATGCGCCCCAACCACCATATTCGTGGTATATATATGCATGTATCCTACACGGTAAGATTCCTTCTCCTGTAGCATGACCTGCTTCTGCCACGAGATCTCATTTCTGCATGGCGTAAGGGCTGCTTATGTCATTATACCGATCTCCAGCTACGACAATCCCCAATGATTTACAATGCATCCTCGGGCGCTTGCATACTCAGTACCGTTACGGACTGGAGCGTCTGGTCATCTCGCCAGCTACGGTAACAGCTATCGACAAGACTCCGTCAGTCATCGTCTTTCTCTCGATATAGTATACGGCCACCAGCCGTTTCCGGACGGACATTATCATCATAACTATCACCGGTGTCTAATTTCAGCCGTCAACTGCGCTGCCCAATCACTTGTTTGCCCTAGGTACCCTATGTTTTTCCACCATAAAGGCTTAGCGTATGGGACGGGTGTATATGAGCTGAGTTGATATTGACACAAGCAATGCGAAAGAAAGGAGAGGGTCAGACGAGCAGACATGGAGTTGGCGCGCCAACGCCAAGCCAGCAATGATTAGGGCCGTTTTATGTATTCAGCGGCCGGCTTATTCCCTCTCCTTACCTAACACTCTACAGGTTTCGTGCCTGGCGTAATCCGCTAGGCAGAACCTGAGGTATGCAATCGCACGGAGATAGGGTGTTCGCTGGCCCCAGTTGCTGGAGCCCACGGAGATAGGAATCGGTGCTGCTGTGTAAGTACTCGAATATAAATTTTATACACACATCAGCATGTATTCCACTTATAAGACCGGGCAAAGACCTTGTAAAAATAGGCATCGAATATCTAATTTAACACGAGTTCATATTTCAGGAAGCGCTTCTGTGATTACCCGCCGGCATCCTTTCTGTCTAAACACTTACAAGATGCACTTAATCCTCACTGGAGCAACGGTAAGCTCTTAATGAACGGATTGTCCCACCTTCTCCGTATCCCATTCACATTAAGATGCCGTATCACGTAGCACTAACGAAAAGTTGTAGGGATTGGTAGGGTCTGGCGTGTTGGATGCCATGATCAAGATGAAAGACGTCACGAAGATCTCCATACTGAGTCGGAGGCCGGTGCCCATGGCCGAGGACTCTAAAGACCCTCGAATCAACGTTATCATTCACAAGGACTTCACCAAATATGACTCCGCAGTCCTTGATCAACTGAAGGGTGCTCGAGGCTGCGTATGGGCCTGTAAGCGTCATCCAGTTTTTCCTCGGTGGCTTCACTCTCTAGTCGGTGGATTGCTTCGGTATAGCGAGAAGCTATTTGCACACACAATGTGTAATCTGACACTCCCGATGAACGATTACTGACTTCTGACGGTATAGTGGGCGTCAGCCAGACACAAGTTGACAAGGAGTGAGTCGAATCGCAGTCGCTCATCGGTGCGACAGCTTAAGTATTGCCTATATCGCTGATTCGTGCGTAGGGAATATGTAAAGATCACGAAGGACTACGCACTAGCAGCAGGTGAGGCGTTCCAGGAACTGGCTCGCGAAAATGAGCCCTTCAATTTCGTCTACGTCTCTGGCGGCGGAGCGACTGTGAAGCCCGGTCGATTCTCACCACTATACGCCCGGGTCAAAGGTGAAACGGAGATGGCGCTTGCGGAGCTGCGCAAGAAGAATCCGCTCCTCCACGCCAGCTCTGTCCGTCCAGCTGCTGTGGACGGAACGGCGCACAAGGCCATACATCAGTACATCCCCACGGCACCGCTGGCGTACCGCACCCTTGCACCCTTCTTGCTCGCGCCTATCCGGGTTGGCATGCCCAGTATGCACAGCCCTACTCAGCCGCTTGGCTGGTTTCTCGCTGAGATGTCTATGGGCAAACATGCCGTTACTCCTGGTCCTGGTGTCTCGATGATTGGCGAATTTCCCATTCTTGAGAATCCGGCTTTCAGGCGACTTGCCGGTTTGGACTCCAAGTAAAACATAATATCCCATCTTTCGAAAGCGTATGTATTAGACGACGTTCGGGTTCACCTGCGCAGAGAAGTGGTGGAGGTTTTGTACAGTATTTTGCAGATAAGCGTTTGATGCAGCAGGGAGAGCACGAGGTGCAGAACGGTAATATATAATAACATCAATTCAAGAAACACACCGCTTCCTCCTACTTCGCTTCGAAAATTCTATCACAAGAACTTCTACCTGAGCCGAGACTTCAATTAAGAGAGGTGTTAGTACTCGAACCTCCATCTAGGATCTACGTCACCCCTCCAATCTGTAACTTCTCCAATATCCTTGATTTCTTCCGAGATTGACGCGCGCTGTTTGTTTTCGTGCCTGAGGACGACGGCCAGAAGCGTCACGACTACTACGTTCGCGAGCAGGTAACCCAGCGCGAATGAATGTCCTAAAACGAACCGCGGCCCCGTCCGATATAACTGAGTCCCGACCACGGCACCGATATTGCCGATGCTAATCTGCATAGCCGTAGCAGTTGCCCGCTTCGTCTGACCCGATACATTGATGGTCGGCCAGGATAGGACGAGAGCCGTCGCGGGGTAGATGCCTCCGGCGGCGAAGAACACGGCAACGTAGCTCACGCCGGGTCGGGCCACCGGGTCCGTATTGCCGAGCAAAATGGAGTATCCAATGGCCGCAAAAACGGCAGAGCCCCCGATGAACAGAGCCCGCTTACCCAGACGCTCGGAGAGCACGGCGATTGCTACCGTTGTTCCGAACGCAAAGGCATACGGGGGCACGGTGAGCAGCTGTGCCGTTGCGGCGGAATAGCCCAAGTTGGTGATGATGGTCGGCTGGAGGTGCGAATCATCAGTCCAGCTCGCTATGAAACATAAAGTTACGTTTCACGTTGACTTACAAGAAATAGAGACAGCGTATATAGAGGGAGACTCATAGTATGGAATCCCAGTCCGTACAGCCAGCATTTTGGGTCTCGGAGAGCCTCTCGTACGGCGGCCCAGCTAAATTCCTCCTCGTGTGTGGCGTCGCTGTCTGCCGCTAGTCGCTGATGTACTAGATTCCGCTCATCATCGTTGAGGAACTTGCTCGTATCTGGGTAATTGTGTATAAAGCCGTAGGATGCCGCCGCGATGAGCACCGTTGCGATGCCCTCCTGTGAACCATGGTCAGTCACAATTCAACGCTACAGGAGCTGGATCCAGAACCCACGAGTATAAAAATCCAGCGCCATCCGTTCGTCCATACCACACCTTTCAGTCTTCCGATACCCTTATAAGTTTTAGTTATGAGCTTTTCTTGTATAGTTATTAGAGAGTTATGCTTCAAGACAACTTACGTAGGCCAGGGCGCCTCCAAAAGCGCCCGCCAGCGACGCCGCGCTGAAGAAAAGAGCCACGCGGTATTGTCGCTCTCTTCTCTTGTACCACATAGAGAAGTAGTATGTCACACCAGGAAATAGGCCGGCCTCTGCTACGCCGAGGAAAAATCTAGCGGCTAGAAATCCTGCCTGATTTTGCACTATGCCCATCAACGTTGCGACTATTCCCTAGAAAATGATAATGTCAGTTACGACACCTTTCGGAATCGAATGATATTTGTCTCATGCCGAGTAATTCAGGATTCTTCTAAAATCGAAGTACTCCTCCAAACCTCGTATAAGTTTCAGGGTAACCCTACTTACCCATACAATAGTTAGAGTCGGGAGCCAGATTCTCGGACTTGTCCGCTTCAAGATGATGTTGCATGGAATCTACTCCCTATCAGTTTCATCCGTGTCGGCCAGGCTAGTATAGTATGAATTGGTATAATTGTTGTTCCCTTACTTCGAATAGTACGTATCCGACAAAATAGAGGCTGAGGCCTGTGAGATAATGATTCTGATCTATGGCACCGTCGTCTTTGTCAGGAGTAGCTATCAAACGTAGGAAGGTGGTGACCCGCCTGTGTGGAGGTCATCTAGGAGACCTTCGATTTTCGCATTGCCCACTATAGAGATGTTAAATCAGTGCTTGTGTGAAGCAATTGTTTGGGTACGATCCTACCATTGCTACGGTCCAGGAAACTAAGCAGGTACAGGAGACTATGGCATACCGACATGTTAGTATCGATGCCATATTGTATGTACACCGTTTCGTTCCGAGTTCACGGCCGTTCTACTCACCCCACGGCTGGGAGTAGATGGGCGTCTATCTTGCGCACCAGCGATTTGTCTGTGTGCAAGGGATCGGCCGACTCAGAATCAGACGCCTCAGGACTCTGCGAGGCGACTCCCGCATGCTCTTTATCGTTCTCCATGATGCTTATGATTAGTTATCCATAAATCGAGGTCTATTCGCGGCGTCGAGTTGGAGACAATGGCTCCAATGAAAGTGACAAGAATATCAATTGTGTCACAGTGACCAGGAACACAAGTCCCAGCAAATGTTGGAAACTTCGATCGATATCCAGTCAAACTTATTCTATGTGGGTTATCGAGAGAACGATGGCGTCAGAGAACCTAATAACCCTCTTCAGCATAGAAAGCTGGATAACGACATGCCCGAATCGAAATAACGCTGGCCATCCTGGCTTATGATTGGGGCTAGACCGAGCACGCCTTGATAACGTAGTATCACGACATTGCATAGAATGGGCACTGCAGAATACTTGACACCATCTAACACACACATACTCATACAATCACACTGGAAAACCTGGGTGAATAATTCGATTTCTCTCTGACTCTGTCGATTATATCGGGTTACCATGACCGTCATTTGGCTTTGCGCGGTTACCAATCGTGTTACCCTCCTTAATTGGATTGGCGCTTATCTAAGATTAACCCCATAGACGAGACTACTATACCGAAAGTGCTATCATCGTCAAGAGAGATTGGAGCTACCAGTACAGGTCGCCAGGATGATAAATCTATACTATGGGGCCGCTGCAGGGTCATTTACCCAAATGGTTAGTATGTACATTTTCGCCTAATTTGTATGGAAGGGTACGAGTGGCATAATTTGCTACTGTGTAATTGAAGCTATTTTATGTTGATGAATTACCTAGTTTTATAGGTAGTATGGTGTTGAGTCGCAAGTGGCGAATTATACCATGTGTACATCTGCATATAAATTTCTGTATGAAGATACATGCTAACTATGCTAGGAAAATGACCTACAATGGCCCCATAGTATAGATTTCATCCTGGCGACCTGTAGGAGGAAGGTCAACACCGGGGTCTACATATGCTTTCTGCCACATATACAAGGCACTTAATTTCAAAAGTAATAGCTATGGAACGTTGATTGAAGCGCATGGGTCTCCATGAAGAGAAATTATTTATTTTGTATCCATTTGAGGATGTTCACTTTCATTTCGAATGGCACTCTTACAACCAATGGGGAGCTTCACGACTGAGGACGACGCGTAATCAAAACGGCATACTCATTCAAAGGTCCAACTGCAAGTGCTGCTCCAGACGGCGAACCAACTACTCGCTCCCGAGTAATAATTGCACACCAAAATCTCTTACTGTAACTATTACCCCTGAATTATCTTTCATAGATCCGATACATCCACTTCCGTTACCGATGTAATAATGAGGTAATTACATTAACACTGTCTCTGCTTCTCTCAACGAAGCTGCGGTATATTGAAATGATCCACACAATTAGTTAGCATCGACATTTCAGCAGTATTTGCTAATGCCCAGAGCAGCGTTATTGTGTGTCTGCTATAAAACCCACTACTAACTCAGACACAGCACCCCTACGGAGAGGGCAGAGCTATCGTTCCTTCGGGCGTCAGTATAATGATGGCTTAGCCAAGGGCTTGTTAGTTGAGACGGGGGTGCAGTATGAAGCCGCCACCAAGTCTCAGACTGGACGAGGGCTGAGTTGCTTCAATATATGTAGGTCTCGGAGCAATAGATAATGTCTTAGCGAAGTTCAGCGCGTACAACCCGTAGAGAGATATTGGTCTTCCCACACTAGTAGTAGGGAAGTCGTAATATATCTAGAGTCCACTCTTCATTCACGGCCCGATAAGTTTATGAATAGTTGTGACTACGACCCAGTTGAGAAAAACATACCAAGAAGCCATGCAGGCATTGTCTCATATTTATGGCTGAAACGTATGAGGCGTGCTTCCGTATCTTACACCTGATAACTAAGGTTTGACGAAAAGGCATATGAAGGTGGAATAGAGTAATGAATTACCATCAGTATCGGAAAATCCGAGTAGAATATGCTCTAAATATTCAGCATTCCCGCTCTGAGACGTCTTGTATCAGGTGGCGACCCAAGACCTACGCATGAAGCCGAGGGTGACTTGGCTGTTCACTTTTAGACTTGTTATTAGCTACTGATTGAAGGCTAATGAAAAGAATGAGCTGAGAAATAGCATATAGATCCGTGATTCAGTAGCATTACAATAGATGCAGGGAGTCTTGGACTTCTCCCGGTAATACTAAGCTAAAACAAGGGCTTGGGCTAGAGTGCGAGATGGAAAATAGCAATTCAAATGTTCGCTAAATCATCATTTAGTGGTTTGGACTAGCTTCTTCAACCAAGAACGAAGAGCTGACCGATATTAGTACGTCTGCACCTTATGAATACTGGATTGTGTCTTAAATAAACTGTTTACTGCTTGCCCGTCATTAGCACCACCCCTTTCTAATGAAAACTCCTTTTATGGAATTGCATGTATTTATCTGCGCATCTTCCCATTTATGTCTTTTGCTTTGATAGAGAGGCCGTTCATTTGATGCCCACCCTCTACTTAGCACCTCCAACAGCTCGGGCCAGGAGGCGCCTGTTGCCACTTCAGCCACCTAAACTGCTACTATACCTCTTAACAGCGACAGCACATCTGGTGAATTGTAGCAGGTGTCCTGTGTGTCTGTATGCCGAATTCTGCGTTATTCAGCGCTCTCCCTGGCAAGTGACAAGCACTGATCCTGTAATCGCGAGTTGTCATATGATTCGAAACATGAATACTGACGTGGCATATAACACGGGACTTATACGTGTGATATTTATTAATTGGAATTCTTTTTACGACGTCGGGTTACAATGCTTTGATGAACTGGGTATATCGCCTTCTCTTATTGGCTGCGTTGGATGAGATAGTATGCCTCGCTATTGTATGCCCACAGCTCAAAGTGATAGCAATTAACTCTCTCGACACACCAAAGGCGATGTAAGTCGTGAGGTGGTGCGCATTGAGTTAGTATGTCGTGCTCAAACTGTGGGTGATAGCATTCCGTAGGAACGGAGTGCTCGTGGTCTTTCTTAATCACCCCGAAGTACGTTGACTGTACTTAACAAGCATTTGTGTAATAGGCATCTGGATCTTTTGGCCTTATTAACATGGAACTGAGAGAACTTATTGAAAGCCGCCCAACGATGGCTCACTGAAAACGAACTGAACCGGGCGACTCGTACATGAATCTACTAAGACCGTACGCAGAAGCAGAAAGAGAGTCTTAGTAGGGCACTGGAAATGCCATCGCAGTGATAGTGGTATGCGTGAGAAATACAGCAAAAATTGAGACTTTTCTTAATCTAATCTCAGAATCGAACCCCTCTTCGTAAATCTGAAGTTCACTGCAACAAACGCATCGTGACTGAACAGTATAAATCCTGCCTGTCAACAAATTCAGAACGAAGATGATATTGTGCGCGCAGATGGACGGATACTGCATTATACCGCTTGCTCTATTCTATGCCATTGCAGGCATCTTTCCCTAGGACGGTCTAAAAATGTAACTGCGCTCAGACCGATACAAAGTTTGCGCGGATGACCAAGCCTTACATAGCTTCTAAGGCTGCATATTCCAAATTGAGATTTATATTGTACTCCTCATCTTCCCCCAATCTATTCCATATCAACGAGGGGCGTGGTGGTGGAGGTGATTGGCACGAGCTCGCGCGTTGCTACGCGTTTGCCCCTTGCAGGCGACCATCGAGATACTCGGCTGAATTCACTCGCCCTATCTACGCCTCCATTTACCTTTCCTTTCGACCCCAAATTTGACTATCGGGGAAGATCCAGTCCCTCGGAGAACTGTGACAGCTACGATATGGGGCCCTGACTAAACCATATGTCATAATCTGTTAAGCAAGGGGATTGCAAGGGGGATGAGGCTCTACTGATGTCTATTTTAACGGTGGACTGCCGCAGCTGGTTGGAGGCCATCTTGACAGATAACTTCGTCCGAGCTGTAGATCACCCTTCTCTCTCTTTGGTACTAGACGTATTGTCAGACTTCCCATTTCATTTATTTTGCGCTTAACAACATGTTGGGTTATCACGGTCTCCTCATGATCTTCGGGTGGCGCCTCGTCCTTGGTGGCTTGCTGGGGACGGGGTATGGCGCTGCGCCCAGCGGCCCCTTCGAGCTCTATGCTTATGGAGGCGGCGTTAGTGGTGCCCAGGTCTTCTACTCCAAGGGTAAGCCACAGACGACGGAGGATCGTCGTTGGAGATAGATCTATCATTGACAATGGGTGTCTGAAAGGCGCGGCGTTCGTTGGCAACCAGACGCAGATGAATGACGAAGATGCTGCCGGCGTCATATGTAAGTCAGACCAGTCCTCGACTGTCCCAATAGCCTCGTGTGCTTCATCGGTTACTTGCTTATGTGTGCTTATACATACGTACAGTCACCGCGGGGCCCAACAACACCTTCGTCGGGAACCCGGACATGACGTCGAGTCGAGGGATTCCCTCGTGGGCAAACGAGGCATTCTTCATCCCGTCCACAACGTCATCGTCGCACGACGTCGGGTTCACGAGCGATACTTCGGAGCCGGACACGGACGGGGACGTAGACACGTCGGGTTTCATATTCTACGGTGCGACGGCGCTGCACCTGAACGCGGACAATACCCTGCACGGCTTATGGTACGTGCTCCCGACGCGTTCTCCAAGAGTATGGTCTCTGCATTGGAATGCGACGGGCGATAAGAGCGACGGCCATCTGTCTGTCACGTTGAGGAACGTAGCGCCCGTCCAGCCCTTTTAACTTGGCCAAAGAAGAGCTTGGCCGTGAATTCAAGTGCTTTGATAGCGCTGGGTACGCGATGTAGTCTGTTGGCGACGTACGTGTTTGGTATTATTATTGATTGTTGGAAGAGAGGAGAACTTGAATGCTATGGGACCACTGCAGGTGGATCGCGAGTCTGTATCGATACCTACTCTTAAATATGTACATCTACAACAAACTGTACTTGCTGCAAGCTTCCGAGCTTATATGTATTTGAGCTAGAGTCAACTGGTCAAGGTACCTATCTGCATGTGGGTACGAGGCATGTATCTCTACGAATGTATGCAGCAGGCCAGGTACATGCAATAAAAATATGGTAAGTCTGCACAAGATCCCCCCTCTCAAGTAGTAGTGTAGTAGTACTGGGAATCCGGTAACGGCCACATGGACTCGCGCCGCCACAAGAAGCCGTCCCGCAAGTCGAGACAAGGGCGTGCGCACGCCAACTAGGTACACACAGAATAGACGGAGGCGGAGAAACCAAACAGTTGAGAGTTTTAATTCCGTTCGACTCTGATGAGCTGTTCAATGTACTTAGTCTTGCTTGGTTTATATTCTCTGCTTTATTAGATTTCGTTACATCAACGCTGGATCCCTAATCAACTAAGGCATTGTCAAGTCCGCTCCGTTATCTGCTTTCAGATCCATTTCTGTCTGCCTCTAATATACATCTACACACCATGGCGCCTGCTCCTTGCCAAGTTCGGCATGCCCGCCGGGAAGGTACTTGCACTTGTCCTCGTATCTACCCCCTTTGCTGGGGACATATTGGTGTAACAGTACTGATATCACTGGCTTGGTGTAGATATACCATCCATCCTGCAGATGATTCGCGAGTTAGCCGACTATGAGCATGAGCTGGACGCTGTTGAGGCTACCGAGGCTTCGCTCGACGCTACCATAGCATTTGCGGCTGACGGCGTCGAGTCTACTACAACTGCTCCCAACACCGAGCCTATAACAGCGACCCGCCCGTCGCGTTGTCTTGTACTCTTCAACGAGAAAGGAGAGCCATCGGGAATGGCGCTGTACTTCTACAACTACAGTACTTGGCGCGCCAAGGCTGGTATTTATCGTAGGTGATCTAGGATCCTTCACCTGAACAAGCGATGCTGATACCGAAAAACTTCCAGTCGAAGACTTATTTGTACGTACGGGCGAGAGGAAGAAGGGGTACGGTAAGAAGCTGCTTGTTGAGCTGGCCAAAGAGGTTGTTAGCATGGACGGCGGTAGACTCGACTGGAGCGTCCTCAAGTGGAACGAGCCGAGCATCAAATTCTACGAATCGATTGGCGCCAATGCTATGAACGAGTGGGTTGGCATGCGTGTCGATCGGGAGGGTTTGACTAAATTGGCTTCTCTGTTAGACTAGATGAAACAGAGCTGAAGAATTGACTGAGTGTTGCAGCGGATATCCAGGTAGACATTAAGCCATCATATATTGAAAAGGGCGGGCTCGCGTTCAGGTCATGTATGCGAGCAAACATAAAACCCTTTTACTGAGGTTCATCTACTAGATGATGCTTCTGCTTTTGATACAACAGTTCCGTCACTTGCGATGCCTTGGAAGAATGGAAGATCTCTGGAGGACGGCGCCGAAATTATTCGCTCGTGGCTGCCCCAAGTCACCGATACCTTCTGCTTCCCAGGGTTTTTTCGAACAAGAGGCGACATGGTCCAGATGCGGCCGTAGATGCGCTGGAGCCTTCGCGGACTTATGACCTGAACACCGATGGGCCTACCATGGCCTCGAGGATCCTGATCCTCTTTTCCGGTAAGACTCTTCTGCTGGCGGCTGTTTCCCCTCTCTATAACACGTGCTGGTTTCAAGGCGTGCTGGGCCCAATCCCACTGTTCGCTTACTGAGTCGAGACTACCGTCCTGGATGGCTTGAGCGACAGGTCTTCTCGGGGGGATTGTCAACTCGTTGGCGCTCACTTCGCCCTGTACCAGGGAAGCGAGGTGGTCCCATTCCCCCTGAGGCAATGGAGGCAGGAGCTGCTTGAGAACGCTGGCCCAATGTTTCTTGAGCTTGTTGCGAACCAGTTTGGGACGGAAGGGCCTGCCGAAGCAGTTCCTACCGCTGGTGATGTGCTTGGTGTCGAGGGCGCGGCGCATGTTCTGGGGCCAGCCACGAGCCTGCTGGGAGACTTGGGACCGGGCCAGGGCGGAGATCATGTCGAGAGACCAGTTCTCGAGCCAGTCGGGCTTGGTGGGGGCGGCGGCAGCGGCATTTGCAGCACCGGGCGTGTGGTCGCCAGAGGGCAGAGAAGCGTGGACATTGTCAACGCGAGATCGTTCTAACTCGGCGGTGTCGGCGGCGGGGGGCTTGCTCAGCTGAGAGGCGGCAAGGATGCGTCTTCTCTTGCCGACACGGCCAGTGGCCATAAAGCAGAGGTGTTCGAGCCGCTTGATATTGCCGGCGTTGGCAGAGCGTAGGTACCGGAGAGAGGAATGTGCCTGGGCGACGTAGGCCGTTGGCGGGTTCTTATGGCGACAGTCGCGGAAGCGCTGCCGGATACGCGAGGCGATCCATGGCCGGCAGAGGGCTGGGAGGTAGGTGGCTTCGCGGAGGAGATGGCGGTAGAGATGTAGAGGAGTCCGTGGATGGGGAATCTGGAGCGGCATCACGAGCTCATGGTAAACATGTTGGTATGTACAGGCGCCTTGCAGGCCTGCATAGCATTGTATGTACCTAAGCTCGGATAATGGGAATTTAAATGGGGCAATGGGGCACCTTTATCAACCTTCAGGGTTACCTATGCTCTTTGTCGACCGAGAGTGGGGCTGCATGCATGCACAATAGAGTGGTATACATATACATAGTATGTAGCTACCTACCTATTAGGTACCTAGAGTATTCTCAAGATTGTAGTGTACATGTATACCATGTTTTTGGTACCACCTGGGCAGGTAGGTTAGGTAAATCAACTTTGCAGGGTCCGCGTACCCACGCGCCCACGCGCCCACGCACCCACTGGTTCATCTTTCTGGAGCGCCTATGTACCTAAGGTAGGTAGGGTTATCGCGTCTCCCCCTCGATCTTGACAATCTTCTGTGCCCCTGGCAGTCGGCGGGCATACTACCCTAGGTACCTAGGTAGGTAGTAGGTTACAAGCCATGAGGTGCATATGCGCGCTACTGACATAGCAGTTTCTTCACCTCCCCGTCAGCTTAATGGGTAGGTAAGTATCTACCTCCCTAGGTAGCTTAAGGGTCGTTGGGTAAAGTACCTAACCTTAAGTAAATCGCACACCTATATGTAGATAGATACACCTAGACCTGAATTTGGATTCTGCACCTATTCTTTTTTTTTTTTTTTTGCACCACTGAGCAACTTACCAATTTCCTGCGACCCGAAACCAAGACCGAGACGACCGTGAAGCCGAGCGCGTCTGTCTACGCGCCGCCCACACGAAAGTGACACGTCCTTACCCTGACCTACACTATTCCCAATGCTCGATGTTTAATTGAATCTCGTGTGCCAAGATTTTGCAAGATTGGGTCTGGCGTTTCCGTCGCCGAGCAAGCAGAGCCTGTGCATCGGCAGCTTGAATACCTATTCGAGCCATTATCTATCTACCATTTGCCCTTTCCATTTGTTGGCCACCAGCGCTCTCACGTCGTCGTCGTCGTTGTCGCCAGCGGTCGCCTCATTACCTCAGACCTTACACATATACGCCCGTCATCTCATACATACATACATACTTACTTACTTACTTACTTACTTACTCTTACCACTTGCCTGCCTGCTAATACTCTCTCTTACCTACCGATACCTACCACCCAACCTGGCGACCATATTCCCTCTTCACACATCCATCCCTCGTCACACAGGCCTCCCTATCTAAATAGGTACCTACCGGAGCTGTACAATCCCACCCCCTCCCCCAAGACATCAAGGTTGCTCTTTTCGTGCATATTTACAATGTGCTAGGCTGGTGGACTTTCGCTTTCACTTCCACTGCGTGATCCCCAATTGCCATTCATCTTAGCATTGTCACTACAATCCATTACCGCCATTGTCTCCATGATCTCCGCGATCACCATTATCCATGTAGCAAGCAAACTCGGCTATCTTCTCTCTATAAACGCCCATTCACCCATTTCTAGGTAAGCACTGCTACCCCATTACGTGATGTGTTTTTTACCTACATATATACCTTCTTGCTCGTCGACCCCATATATGTGTTTTATTGTCTCCCTGACCTTGTCTTTCGCCAGTAATCACTTGTGATTCTGCCTGTGTGTGTGTGTGTGTGTGTGCATGTGCGCGCGCGCTGCCTGTGTCACTTCACCACCGCTCTCTATCCGAATATCGTTTCGAGTCAGTTGCCCGCCTGTCTTAAGGCTCATCATCTCGCCGCCTCGATCCGGTACCTCGCTCCCGGACTTGATACTCTAGGTTTCTACAACGACGGCAACGATAACTACTACTACTACTACTACTACTACTGCGGTTGCTACCGCTGCTACTTCTCCAGTAACAGCATACCGTATCCTCTGCGAATGCCATTCCCAACGTAACAGCAGGTTGCAAGTCGCAGTCTCAGTCGCATTCGACTCGAAAATCCTTTCGTATAACCTTCTTGTTGTCGGCCGCCCCCGCCTCCTTTTTGCCTCCGCTGGGTGACTTCTTGAGCGATATTACGTACCTTCATGGCCTCGACTCTCGTCACCGCCCGTCAACAGCAGCACACTGCTAACCCCGACTCGACAACTATTGCGGGGGCCACCATTGCGCCCTCGTCCTCATCTCGCCCACCCTCCTCGAGCACTCGCCAGAGATCTTTCTCTTCAGTAGCTCCACCAAACCTCGCTACAGCTGGCCGAGGCAGCAGCTTCGATGCCGCCGGAAGAGATCTAACCATGTCCCAACCACAGTCGCAACCCTCTTCCCAGCAGTCCTTCACCATGAGCCAGCCGCAGTCGCAGCCCCAGTTTTCTCGGCACCAACTGCCTGACCATCCAAGGGGGAATAACCGGGATCCTCCGCGCATTATCTACTCGGTCAGTCGCATTTTCGTTTATGTCTACCCGGTTTTCCCTGCTCAGCGCATTAACCCGTTCCTACTAGGCTGTTTATTCTGGTGTTGATGTTTATGAGATGGAGGTTAACGGCGTAGCTGTTATGCGCCGCCGCAATGATAGCTGGCTTAATGCGACACAGATATTAAAGGTGGCCCGGATAGACAAAGGGAAGCGTACCAAGATCCTGGAAAAAGAGATTCAGACCGGTGAACATGAAAAGGTTCAGGGCGGCTATGGGAAATACCAGGGTACATGGATACGCTTCGAACGAGGCGTTGAAGTGTGCAAACAATATCACGTTGAGGAGCTCTTGCGCCCATTACTGACCTACGATATGGGCCAAGACGGTGGCGTTGCTGGTCGAGGCGACTTGAATACCCCGACAAAAGAGCAGGCTATGGCCGCTCAGCGGAAACGCATGTATAGTGCCGGCAATGATGGGCGCTCAAACGGCTTGTCAGGAACCTTTTTCAAGAATATATCAAGCACGGCATCCAACGCAGTCGCTGCTATTAGCAAGGCACGATTCGATTCGCCGGGACCTAGGAGCCGCAATGGGCCAACGGGACCTACAAGACCGCCGGGCTTCAGTCGTCAATCCTCGTCGCAGAATGCAGACGATCTCCCGGGCAACTCGCAGCAAAGCTTTGCTTCTGACTACGGGCAAAGTATGGACCCGGCCTATTCCACGCAAAGTACGCAGGCATTACCGGGTGATGAACCACCACGCAAACGCCAACGGATAGTTACACCGTCTGAAAGCCTCGGATATGCCTCACAATCCATGGAAATATACGCCAACAATTATCCGGGATCACCCACGGAGCCAAATGAATCTTTTGTCTACTCTCAAGCTGGCATACACACACATGATCCTGACGCGAACTTCCTCCCGCCTTTACCATTCGATCTCTCCCCGGAAGCTGAGCGCAAGCGTAGTTTACTGATGAGCTTGTTCATGGACAAAGGGACCAATGATGTAGATTACGTACCGATCGAGGCCCTCCAGTCATTGAGCCCCGTTGATCTTGATTCGCCGATTGACGCCTCAAGCAATACCGCCTTGCATTGGGCCGCCACGCTAGCCCGTATGCCCCTACTCCGCGCTTTGATATCAGCAGGTGCAAACCCCTGCAGGGTTAATGCCTCTGGCGAAACAGCTTTGATGCGAGCTTCGGCGGTCACTAACAACTCGGAACAAGTATCCTTCCCAGAACTGCTTGATGTCTTAGGCAATACTATCGACATTCGGGATAAGCGGGGACGGACTGTCTTGCACCACATCGCTTTGTCGAGCGCCGTTAAGGGCCGTAGCCACTCTAGTAGATATTATCTGGAGAGCCTTCTCGAATGGGTGGTTAGGCATGGGAGCGCTCCGAGCAGCCAAACTACAGTTGCAAATGGTACAGTTGGAGCTCCACAGAAAATGAGTATTGGACGATTTATGAGCGAGATTGTCAATGCACAAGATAAGTCGGGCGATACAGCCCTTGGCATCGCCTCGCGGGTGGGTAATAGGAGCATCATCTCGCAATTGTTGGAAGTTGGAGCGGATCCAAACATTGCTAATGCAGCTGGATTGCGACCTTCCGACTTTGGCGTCGGCGGCGAGGGTGGCGAGAATGGCGTGAACGGCATCAACGGTGTTAACGGCGATACTGCGGAGAGTGGTATTATTACAAAGATTCTCGGAAGCAGTAACGTGAGCCGCGAAAGCAGCGACGATATCATTACTTGTGAGTATTATGTGATTTGTTGGAACAAATGCGTACTAACGTTCACCAGCTATCACACACCTACTCAACGAAACGTCAAACAGTTTTCAAGCAGAAGTAAAGAAGAAACAGACAGATCTTGATTCACTGCATGCTACGTTACGATCTACATCTACACAACTTAACGATGCTCGGAGGACTCTCGACTCATTACAGACAGCGGCGCGATCTCAATTGCTCACTCGGCAGAAAGTACTTAATTTGACACGTGGCCGGGAGGAAGAACAGAAACGTCTCGCTAAGATCGAGCAAAGCCAAGGACCCCTTGATGAGAGTAGTATATCATGGGAGGCAGACCTCCAGTCCCTCCCAGAGCTCGGTAGCCATGGAGAGCGGAGGGACGATGGATCCATACCCAGTGCCACGGTCTTGCGGGCCCGGATACAGGCCCTCAGGAACCGTACGGAGCTGACGAGAACGGGTGTGGCATCGCTCAAAAGTCGCAGCAAAGACATTGAAATCAAGTACCGCAAGGTCGTGGCCTTGTGCACGGGAATATTGGAAGACGAGGTGGACACGGTCTTGGATGGTCTCGTGCGGGCCGTCGAGAGCGAAAAAGGTGAATTGGAAGTCGGCCGTGTTAGGAGATTCTTGGGTGGCGTTGACACATTGGCATAACCAAGGAAATGAGTTGCATTTGATTCCTTCTCTAGGCCGAATAGATTACCTAGAGCAAGACTACCACTACACATCTTCTGGGACTAGTGGAAGGAGGCGTTTGGATGGATATATATGGCTTGGTGGAATTTATTCACAGGCACAGGCATTATTTGGTCGATTCATGTTGTATTCGATTTGGTTTTTTGTGCTGGAGTATTAGGTCAGGCCAGGGCAGGCTGGGCATTATCATTATACCAGACAGATCATTCCGCATCGAATGATCAATCGGACGTCGTGTCGATTGCATTTCGTTGGAGTACCTACATACCTCATTACTTTTACATCCGAGTATATAAGTACTTTTCCCTACCGACTTTTACGGAGATTGCGTGTGATGGAGGACTAAAGATACTATAGAAACACCACAATGAGATGCACTTTATTCACGGCTGTATCTTCATGGTATCCAGGTTACCTGCTTTGCTGTAGTGGTGTAGATGTTATTAATTCACGTATTGGTTGGCATGGCGGAGTTCACGTTCTTTGTGGGTATCATTGTGCAGCCAGGTGCTTTATATTACACATACACTCATCGACCCTACTCGCAGAGTTCCTTAGAGCGAGCATCCATATTTATGCATTCGTTTCCTATATCACCTGAGCCCCAGCACCCTTATTACCTCCTGGTCGTATTCCATCCAGCCAGTGACAGTAAGGTAGATAGATATATTACTCATTAGGTACGCAGCGAAGCGCGACATACGGTAAGCTGAGAAGTATCGCGTCATTATGCGATAACCTGTAAATTCGCCAGCCGCAAAGCGTTCTCGCCCCAGTTCCGGCCCTGCGCCCTGCGAATCAAATTACGCAAGAACGTGTCGATGGCGATGAAGGAGGGATCTATGTCGCCATCTCCTCCTCCTCTTCGTTCTCCCCGCGGCGCAAAGACTTTCATCCGGTTTTCGGATAGCGCGAAGGCGTCGCAGACGACGCGGAGCACGCGCACGCCAGGGTGCATCACGTCGAGAGCTAGGTGGTGGTCTAGGTAGTGCGATAGCGCGTTTGTGAAGGGCTGAGCGAAAGTTTCTGCACCATTGTCCTTGGTGGTATCGTCGCCTTGGGCGTCCGAGTCGGATTGCCGCAGGCTTTGTAGCCACCCCCATCCCTCTTCGTCTTTCCCGCCTCCTAACTTCCGGCGTTGCAGTCCCTCTTTCTCCCGGTCTGTTACGTCCGCGGGGCGTTTTTTACGCCCTAACCCGCCCTCTTTGCCCTTCTCGGCATCTGTGGTAAGCCTCTCGCCGACCCGCAGGAAGCGACAGACTTCTTCCGACGGCACCACGACGTCGATGGTCTTTAAACCTAGTACTACTGGTTTTAGGGGTGCGTTGGTCTTTTGTTGTTCGTCCGGTGCTAGGCTCGTTCCTCGCGCATCCGCCACTGTTGATGAAGGTTCGAGGTGAAAGCCGAGTGTCAACGCGACATCTTTGTTGAGCGCCTTGCCCGCGCCGACCCCGGTTTCTTGTATCCAGTACTCCCAGCTGCGAATGAGCGTCCGTGTTCCAAGGCATAGAGGGCTGATGCGGCAGTCGAAGGTGCTCGAGAGGAAGTCCGTCAGGACAGACTTGAGCGGGGCGGGCATGCGCGTTAGGAGTAAAGGAAAGCGTGCGAAGGCGTCGTTAGTATGACGTTCTTCGTCTTGTGTATGTCCCCCCCTACTTTTAGTTTCATTACGGCGACCGGCGTCGTTTTGTGTCCATGAGGGAGGGTCATATAGCCCTAGAGATTCATCTGTATCCTCGCGCTCAATGCCGTCACTGGTTCGCCCTCTATTCCAATTATCGAGTGATGGTAGCATCAGGGCACTAAAGGTCGCCTTCTCGTACTCTAGCTCTAGGCAGAGGAGATGCCGCGCATGCTCTGCTTGTGTTCCTCTCCCCTTACCCTTGCCCTTCTCCCTGCCCCTTTCTCTTTCTCTTTCCCTCCCCGCCTGTATGTCACGGCGGTGTAGGCTCGCATTTTCGCTTTGTATTCCCCTTGCTGCGTCTGCTAGTGTAGGAAGTATGGCTTCCAGACTACATTCCCGCCACTCGACCCTCTCCAACAGACCCAGGCGACCGAGCGTGGCATCACTCTCGAGGCCCACCTGCACGCCGCGCACTACGTCGCCCACGAGGGTGTCGCGCAGACGTCGTGAGAGCGTCTCCAGGCCTGCCGGCGTGATGGGGTTTTGGCCTATGTACAGCGGCGAGACGCGGAAGGTGGAAAATGTAGTGTTGAAGAACTTGAAGTCTGCCGACTCGGCATTTCTCCGACGCGCCTCCGGATCCGAGTCGTAGCCCGAGTTTTGCTCTTGGTCTGAATGATCTGAGATGTCGCTATTTCTGTTGCCACCATCACCATCACCATCACCATCACCATCACCATCACCATCACCATCACCATCCTCAGCGGCGGGTTCCGCATCGAGACCGGGTCGTGGTGCTTCTGCTGTCGCAGGTCGTCCCCGTTTTCTAGGGGGCATCGGGTCGTGCGCTATGTTGTGTACACTTGGAATCCCTTTATCATAAGCTAGCCTGCTTTAGATGCAAATTATAGGAGCGGGCGACGCGGAAAGGCCGAGTTGGTATCGAGGTAGACAAGGATTGGCTGCTTTTGCGCGCGACAGATGGAGGGGGGATGTTGAATAAGACGCGTCTACCGGCGGCCAAGGGCGGGGTTCTGATCCGATTACAACCGAAAATCGTCTTGCCAAAAGGAATTACGCGTCATTTCAAGGGAACTATCAGGTGCCGGCCGTTTGGCGTTCTGAGATCAAGGGTAGTGGGAAGATAATGAGTTCAAAAGCAGAAGTATTGATGATGTTACAATTCTATGCACATCGTAGCGGAATGGCACGTGTTATTGGGGGACTTACATAGAGGTACTTGTACTTCTTGTACGTGCATATACCAGCAGGTACTAAAGAAATCAACGGAACACTACCTTAGCGCCCCGGGGGGGTTCTACGTAAGGGTTACAGCAAGGTTAATCAAGGTGGTAAGCCTTTCTGCAACGACTACAAAAGCGAACATGCTGTTGGCCTTTGAATATTATTGCTATAAGGCTTTTATACGCGAAGCCCTTATTAAATTAGTATACTTTATTATTTAGGTATAATTTATTTCTCGAAATAATTACTAGGTTGAAAGGGATACTAGAATTTTAACTATTATTACACCGGTTAGCCTGTCGTCGCTGACCTAATTACGCTTTCGTACGTGTGTACGATTTCGTAAGGCCACTGGCTATACCAGCGTATATAGCGATGGCCTTGGAGTCTTCCGTTAAAGTCTTGAACTGCGAAGCGATTTTGCTACTTTTCCAAGCCTCACGGGTAGTGGTGGTGGTGGTGGTGGTGGTGGATTGACTGCAGCGATAATCCTTGTATGTGGGCTGCATTCTGTATGGCCAGTCTCTAGTATGTGGGCTGCATGGCTAATTCTGTATGGCTAAGTCTGTATGGCTACCTATTTACCTACCTACTTACCTACCTAGCCTACCTAGCCTACCTAGCCTACCTAGCCTACCTAGCTTACCTAGCCTGTATGGCTATAGTAAGCCTTTCGACGTATGGAAAGTATTCGCAATATAGAAAGGTTTTTCTTTTATATGGCATGTCTATACAAATACTATATTCACTTGTCGACATGGTATCTAAATAGACATGGTGGCAGTCTTGTAAATCTCCCGCTATTGTCTTCGCTTGTAATGCTTTCGAAGTGCTGTAATAGTTGCTGTAACCCTTACGCAGAACCCCCTCGGGGCGCTAAGGTACGAAGCATGTGTATAAGTAGGTACCTCTGGGTACCTACCTATACATGTATAAACTGGTATGTACTGCTGCGCATACTGCAGTAGGCAGTAGTGGGGCTACTATCATCTTAAGTGCCTTAGCTCCCGTGCATCATCTTAGCGGGGGTCATTACTGCCGCTGGCCATCTTCAAACTCCTACCGCCAAGTAAGAAGAGTAGGTATATGGAAAGAGCGACTGTATCTACGCATAGTTTGGTCTGTGTATATTACCTTACTCAGCCGTGGATATATCGATAGCAATTCGAAATGGTGCCTTTGTACCTCACTATCTTGCTGTTTAGGAGTATATATAGCATTCTTTCTGGATTCCTCGCGACCTGAGCTGGATCTGTTCAAGAGAAATGACATCATCCTCACACACGATGCCTACTTTGACAACAACTACTGGCACCATACGCGCCAACAAGGACGACACAGATGATTTGTATTCAGATGTCTCTCACACAGACTCATCCGAGGCAGCGCCGCAGTTCCCCCGCTTCGGCGACCTGCCGCCGGAGCTCCGCCACCAAATCTGGCGCTTCGCTGTCCCGTCGCCCGGCATCAACTTCTTCAACGTACATTGCTTCCCCAACGACCACGAGGGCTGCAACCGCAGCACTTCCCCGCCCTGGGCATACCTCGACCTCCGCCGTCTGGACATCGAAGATGACGATGACGACGTCTTCTACTACGACCCCTCGGCGTGGCAAGCACGCTACGCCGTGCGCCAGTCGTGCCGCGAGGCGCGCCTCATCTGCGCCATTCCGGACTCCCAGGCCGCCACCATCACGCTCACACGCCCGAAGCGGGGCCTCTTTGTGCGTGCCGGCGACGGGCAGCTACGGAAGACGCCGCTGCAGATCCAGGACGACAAGGTCGGCGAGTCGTTCATCGAGCCCGTGGTCCGCCGAACCGTGCAGGTGCATGTGAACGATATTGTCGTTCTATCCGTCGAAAATTGCAGCTTCAACCTTCCCCATGAGGAGGCACCGTTTTTTCCCGACTATGACGTCGATGGTCTGGCAACAGGGATGACTTTAGATGAAGGCTGGGCTTACGATCCCCACCTCACTCCCGAACTGCCACGCGCGATTCCTGCAAACAGACTCTGCGCGGGTATGGCGCGTTGCAGCCCAGCGCCACTCCGCATGATTGCCGACGCTTTACTCGGCTTGCTGTATAGCCACATACCCGGATACCTCCAGTCTCGCCCTCAACAAGTAGAATGGTCGGGGCATTTGTTTTTCGGGCACTTCCTCCTCATGTTCGACGCCCTGCCCCAGGCCGTGGGCGAGCGTGAGCTCGAGGAGCTAACATCTGACCCGGAGGTGGTTTGGGATCGATTTGGAGATTGCTATGTACGGCTCCCATGGAGGACATGGGATCTTAACCCGACCGGAGGCTTTCCCATCACGTATCGCATTACCAAGGTATGGCCCGAAACGAATGATCTGCGAGAAAGGTATCTCAGGTCGGCGCTTCTTCATTCACCAAAGAGGCCCGCGCGTTCCTCCTAGCAGCTTGTCCTGTTAAGAGAATACTCAGGGTCTGTACGGATGGGTATCATCTGTGTATTTCTCATAGAGAGTAGAAAAGGTAGCGTAAACGATGATGATAGGCTTTCAATGCGATTCCATGCTGACCCATACCCACCAATGTAAAGAAAGTATTGAGTGACTCCGTCAAACGCCATACTGTGCAACTATTTCAGCAAATTTTCCTTCCATATGTGGAAAAGGCGCTCCATTTCGCTGTGCCAGAATTTCACAAACCAAACCAATTGTTTATGGCCGTCTCTTAGGGAAGTGGAGGGCCACCGTTCGCATATAAACCCTGCCAACGTTGTTCAACTCCGCTTACGCTGGCCTTGGCCGCCTCAATCTCCTTGTCAAGCTCGTCTACGTTCCGTGTGAGAGCGCTCACCTCCTCAAAGCGCCGCGCACCTCTAGAGGCGCTGATCATCTTTTGTACCATATACTTTTGCTCCTCGAGCACTATGAGACGCTCTCGCAGCTCTTTTTCTTCTATTTCTAGGGCAGAGACCACGGTGCTCCCCTCACTTGTCTGACTCGCTGTCTCAAGTATATCTCCCTGCCGTAGCGGACTGGGCACATGGCCGTTGGAGGTAAGGCGACCTCTAGAGCTGCTTGAACTACTATGTTTCAAGAGTCGGGGCAGATTTTTCAACGGTAGCATATGCATGTGAAGAAATGAAGAAGCTGCCTGATAGATTGCCTTTTGTAGCCGCTGCTGGGATGGGCTATCGGTTCTCATATCCCGTATACGCCTCGCTGCCAGATCGTACTTGGTGAAACTATCGATCAACCTCTTGCGAAGTTTACCAGCCTCCTGTATCTGAGAATGACTAGGCGGATTGTTTTCATCTTGTAGAGGTAAAAGAGCGCGCTGGAATGTAGGCAGCAGTAACTCTATGCCCCGCTCGAATTGCTTCAGTAGCTCGTACGCTACCTGATCAGGAGGTTTCCGCTTTATGGACTCATCAAAACTTCGCTTGGCAAAAATGGTGGAATTGCAATCGCGACACATCCTTATGTCGACGTACATAGACTCGCCTTCTGCTTTTTCCGACGACGCGGGCGAAGTGTTTGCAACATTCAAACTTACCTCAGACGAACACGAGGTTTGCAGGTCTGCGCACACCACCCTCCCACAGATGCGACAGTGATGGCGCCTGAATGTCCATGACCCGAACTCCTGTTGACAAAATGGACACCTAGGAACCTTCGCGTCTTCCTCCCAGGTCACGACTGATTGTTCGAGCATCTTGCGCGAATTTCGCTGACCGTTCAGAGACGAGACGGACAACAAACTACCGCTGCCGCCGGTTGACACTGCGCTAGGAGCATTCGCTAGTAGGTGTGTTAATTTAGTAAGTCTTTTCTCGAGACGCGAAATTTCGAGCGTCTGCTTGTCCACCGTCTTCCTTCGCATGGCCGCGAAGTTCTGGGTGTGATCCCTTACAAAGCCATTGTGATCATTGTATCCCTCTCTCGATTTATAGCACGTCTCGCAGACCCTATACCAGTAGCCTCTAACAGGTTCGTGTGCGGCTGATTTTGAGAGCTTCATCTGATACATGGTGTGCTCCTCACAAAACAGACGACCGCACTGCCTACAGTTGATGCTGCCGTTCACGGCGCCAAGACGTTTTCCACAGGCTGGGTCAGTACATAAGTCGTTAGGCCCTGATCTCTGCCAGTGTGACGTAGTAATCAAGTCATCGGGGTCGACTGGAGTTTCGGAAACGGGTAGCCTGGATGTTCGCGCGGGTCCCGGTTGTGGAGGTGGTAGCGATGCGTTGGATTCGAAGACCTCGAGGCCGCGCAGCTTCTGGTTGATGAGAGAGAGGGGCTGGAAGCGCTTCGCCTTGAGAACTTGCTTATCTATCCAAGACTTGACCTCGTCGTGTTCGAATTCGGGCAACTCCTGGTGGTTGTCGTCGATATGGCGGTTCAGCTGCAAGAGCGTGAGCATCTCCTCGTTGCATATGGGACAGACGAGCCCAGAGCCCGCATTCCCAATGTCACTAGGTCCAGCGAGGCTGATGTTGGAGGTCAGATCCTGAGCGAAGTCGGGCAAGGGGCTCGAGGTGCCTGGCGAGACGGAGGCGGCGGGTGAGTGGGCGGACACGGAGCTGTCGGAGGGTGCCGAGGGACTCATCGCGCGTTCCCTGCGCACCGCCGGCGACACGGGCGGCGCAAGACCCTTCCCGCTCCCCAGGACCCTCCCTCCGCCGAGCTTGCGTCCGGACATGACGAACGGAGGAGCGTACGGCACTGGAGAGCGGAGCAGTGGGTAGAGTGACGTTTCTCTTGCGGACCCTCAAGCAACCAGTGAAAACCAGCGGAGCTGATGGGCGACTTGTGACCATTGGTGCTGAGGGGGAGGAGAGAGGGAGGGAGGAGAGGAGTCGGATAGAAACGAGTGCTGTAGCCTGTAGATCGTACTATACGTGCAGACAAATGAACCGTCTATTCTAGGCAGGCGGCTGTGCCAATTAGTTCAAGCTGTTAGCTACAGCGGCAGAAGGGTGCGAGCGGGCTGACGGCAACGAGGCTACTGTCCGAGATTACAGGTTCGCCAGGAAAGACACGCCATGCAGCAAGGTAGTAGTGCAGGAAAGAAATGAGGAGGGCTGCATTTGTTGCATGAGTGTTGGAGTTGGTACTGGTGTTAAAGTGTTGGTGTTGAAAGTTGGGGAAGAGCTACTATCACAGGGTTTATTGCCATTTCTATTTACAGACCCTAAGGGACCTACATATAAGTCTCTTCTATGTACCTCTGTGTACCCAGGTTGCTTCCTCGGTATACCCGCGCTGGTCTCAGGTACCTACAGGATACTTTAGATAGTTGGTAGATCGCGTTCTAGAGGGTAGGTACCCTCCTAGGTGCATGTGGGTAGGTACCTAGTACTAGCATATATTAGTGACAGGAGCGGCGGTAATAGGGGCAGTAGCAAGGACCCGAATAAGCGCCCGCTCCACCAAAATCATCCCACAGCAACGACGTCATTGGCGTGCAGGCCACTAACCCCCAGCCCAAGCTCAAGGATCCTCGTTACGAACCAAGCAAATTCTCCGTATCCAGTATCAATCAGTACCCATCAGTACTAGCAACCGGCATCAACAGTGAATGCCATCATGAGCGGTGCTCTCCCCCCCCAAGCATAGCTTCACGTGTCGAAAGACCCGGTTGCTATGAGCCATCAGTCAACATGGCCACTACCGACCGACAGGAATTCCCCGAAGTCCAAGGGGGCGGCAGTCTGATCCTCGCTTGGCAGATCAAGAACAAGACTGTGCTGGTTGTGGGCGGCGGCGAGGTTCGTCTACATATCATCCAGCAGTCCAGCAGTCCATCCATCCATCTATCCATATCCTTCCCGTCCCAATATGTGTTTAGAGCTGTTCTTGTCACTCACTCACTCGTCCGTGCGAATCATAGGTCGCCGCCGGCAGAATCCTCAACGTTCTCAATGCCGACGCCAAGGTCGTCGTCGTGTGCCCGTCCTCGGGCCTCAATCCCGAAGTGCGCCATCGCATCGACCACAACAGCGACAGGGTCACGCACGTTGACCGCGTGTTCGAGCCGGCTGACCTCGAGACCCTCCCTCCTGCAGGCGCCCCTCCCGATATGGTCCTCGTCGCCGTCGACGATCCGGCCGCGTCGACGCAGATCTGGAAGCTCTGCAAGGAACGCCGCATCCCGGCCAACATCGCCGACGTCCCGTCCGAGTGCGACTTCTACTTCGGCAGCGTCCATCGCGACGGCCCGCTCCAGATCATGGTGAGCACCAACGGCAAAGGCCCGCGCCTGGCCGCGAGCATCCGGAAGTGGATCGGGAACCAGCTGCCCGCCGGCGTCGGCAACGCCATCGAGCGGATCGGCGAGCTGCGCGTGAAGCTCCGCAAGATGGCGCCCGATCCCGCCGACGGGCCCAAGCGCATGCGCTGGATGACCCGGGTGAGCGACGCCTATAGCTGGGACGAGATGTGCTCCCTCGCCGACGAGGACATGGACAACCTCCTGAAGTTCTACCAAGCCGGCAAAGTCCCCGAATTGCACGTACTGAAGGCCATGCGTGGCGGCAAGGTTCCCGAGGACTTGGATGTTTTCGACGGGTCCTTCGGTTTCAGTGTTGTCGCGTAGCCGCCATCTGGAGAGGGCCCTTCGCTTCTCTAGAGGGTGTGGTTCCCTCGCACTACTGCTCTACGGACACATTGCTCCCCCAGGCATTAGCTCTTGCCTGGTTACGCGTGAAGACGCTACGCTCGTAGAGACGTGTTTCAGACACGTCTTCTTAGATTAGGCATGGGCTCACGAATGTGTTCCCCCGGCATTTGAGGAGGCCTCATAGGTGTCAAGTGGGGAGACCTCACGGCAGCGAAGCCCGTGAAGCTAGCGTCACCTACCAAGTCGAGATAATTTGTGTTCACGACTTGTCGCCCGGGTTATTATTTGTCAACCCCAATCAACCAGGGTACCCAATACATTGTCAAAGCATCTGCGCTTGAATTAGTCGTGTACTGGCTCTTCTACCCATGCACTAAGTTAATGAGGTGGTAATACTAGTGGTTACTAGCATTCAACCGTGAATGTGTGTCCCGAGTAAGCCATCACCTGATGTGCCCAGAGACCATACTAGTCTCTCTCCCTCTCTCTAAACACCGGGGTATGGCTTCGCATAGTATAATGGTCTATTGGTTCCGGGCTCATGTCTGGTTGCCTTGGTATTAGGCGGGGGCTCATACGTAGCAGATGTGATGCGGCTTAGAAAATCCTTTCCTCTGCTTCTCAGAGCCTCTCCTCGAGCTGCTCGTGGCGTAACTTGATTTCTAGGGAAGAATCCGTTACGAACAGCGAACACATCCTGACTTGGCTCTGAGCAACGTCACGACTGTATTGGATGGTTTACGGGGTCCTTTAGCCTTGTTAGTTCTCTTTCGCCCTACAAAGCGATTAATCAAGTCAAAACTCGGCTTTCGAAGATGATGTGTTGCATTTACAGGTATTGTCGTCACCGTAAGACTCCGAGCATTACCGGCACAAACGAGGCAAAGTACTTGGTAGTTTGAATGTTTATTTTATGTTGTTTACGGTGATTGTCAGCCGTACCGGGTGCCCAGCTCGAGAGGCACTGAATCTTCGTGGAGAGCGAATTCACATCTACCGCCAATAGGGAGGTATGAATGCGTAAGCTCAAGAGCAGTGACCGTAGTTCCCTTTGGAATTTTTAGGTCGGGCAGTCTCATAGATACTAACTTCACAATTCATTTTTGGGCTGTAATAACCAGTACTTAGGATTAATACCGCGTTACCTTCGTTGAGGAATTTATTATGGGAACCATATCATATTAACCAACCAGTCTAATGTGCCGCAGATCTCACCTATATGAAAATCTAAGGAACAGTGATTTCAAGTCAAAATCTTTTGCTAAGTTACCTGAAGGCATATATTCCAATCCATATCGACTTCTGCGTTGGATTTTGTCACCAGGATGTACGATACTTAGCGGTTACTGAGTACTAGTTACCAACTACCAGCGTTGGAAGTTAGTATCCTACACAACTAACCTTCCAACGCTGCCGACTAGCATCCCGAGGCTTTCCCATGACTTTATAAACTTGACGAGCTTGTTTGAGCTGTCTTGGACCTTTGGCTTAGCCAGGTAATTCAGGTACGCTATGTCATGGACCGTGGCGAGAAGGTGTATGCAGATTCGAAGTTTCTACTAGTGATGAGGAACTTTCGGGGGCTATGAAATGCTACTAGATTGGCGTATCAGGCTTTACCTGTGTATTCAGGCTATTCCATGCTACTGACCCTTTTCTACGCATCTGCTATACGACTGTATAGGCTATCCACTTGCTCTAGAACAAAGACATCGACATAAAAGGGCAGAAGCCTAGAGCAATTCTCGTAGCATTCAATGCGGGACACTAAAGCTTCGGGTCGAAGCTAATATCTAGAACGATCTACATTATGTTACTTATGTCTCAGACACCTTACTATTCTAATTAGCCGTTGCGCGAAATGGCCATTGCATACTAGCTTCCTCAATAGATGGTTGATTGTGCATAAGCTATCTTACTTAGTTCGTCGTATTCATTCTCAATCATCCCTTTGATTTAGTAACAACCTTCTTTATCGGACGGGGTAGGTGATGGGGGACTCCGACGTCTGAAATATCTTCACTACCTTGTCCTTATGTATTTCTTGTAACGTCTTATCTCTTCTATAGATGTAAATATTCCCGTAGCTAGGTGAGATTTCTGTCAGGGCCTAGGGTCACATCGAGTAAGAAGAGACCTATATTGTGCGTATATAATAGTTGGGTTCCCCCTTAGACCTGGTGAGAGGAGCCCTAGGAATCAATGATATTGAGTCCCTACCATATAATTCCATCTACCACTGGCCTACCTGTGACCTCACTCTGGATACCAAATAACCTGACAATTTCTAACTGAAAGGGCGGCAAGCCACATGTCAACTATCGATCACCAGGCTACGATTCCGCAAGACTAATTGTGCTAGATTACCTTAACTCAATCAACCAATAATAGTTAAGTGCTTGTTCCATTGTATAAGAAGAGAAGACGAGCAGTACTATTATATATAACATGCTCTGAGTTGGCAGGAGGCATAAAGCCAAGAAATCTTTCCTATATAGGTATTTTCTGTGTATAGAAGCTAGAAATAGAGATACTCAGTCAGTAGTTGTTTGGGTGTTCTTCTGGTATATCGCAGTATCGCATACTAGATTTCGGTGCCTACATCGCGAACTCATTTGTTATACGAGAAGTTAGGCACTCACGGCTGGATAGAACCTAGGAAAAGCCCATTACAGAAACTCGGGATCTATTTTATACGCTCTATAGATCGAGATGATGTTTACGCCTCAATGTAATCCGCATCAGCCACTCATTGGCATACTGTTACCCTACCTACGAGAGTAGGTTCAAGCTACATCGAAGGCTTCGTTGTCGGCGTCTCTGTATGTGACGTTACCTTGCCATACTCCGGGGTGTGGGTGCCATTATAGTCACCGAGTTTCCAGGTCCACAAGTAGTAAATCGTAATTGTCGACGGCGAGTTCTAGTTTATATTAGAACATCTCAAAGTCGGGTTTCTAACTAATGTTCTGGGTGATATTTTCACGTCTCTATACCTTTGTTAGATGCAATGGGCAAGATTCCCCGGTCTTGCTCACGTACATGTCGAGACCAACCTGACGTGGCCTAAACAATGACTCCGAGTCCGTTGACACCATACTTGACCGCTTCTGCCTCGCTATTTTCATTTCCGGGAGAGTGGGATTACCTGATATGTGACTAACGTGTCTATTCGCCGATCACACAAGCCTCTCCACAGCCAAAGTACCAAGCTCGTCCAGCCGCGAGTGCCGAAAAAGAAAAATTTAAGCAAAAGTGACAACGGGTATTGGACTATCAAAGAAGTCCTACATTTCAGCAAATGTGCGATATTCTAACAGAATTATCTCTTCTCAACGAGGGTTCCTTGGCTAAAGAAACACGTTCGCTAATCTGCTGCAATATGCGTCTCCACAAGGTAACATGTATTATTACCTAGGCAATACAGTGTATGTTCGTAAGAGCTAAGTGTGTGACTTAAAACGACTTGCCTTTACTATAAAGCCTGACAAGTTACATCAACTGGAATAATTAGAAGATCAATCCTCGAACTTCGAGGGCGTCGCCGGTTACACAGTCCTCGGTTACCTCTGCTCCTGCGTGAAATATCGTACCACGTATCGTAGTATTCGCGCTCCTCCTGTTCTCTTTACCTCCATGCTCCTCTTGCCTGTGCATTGCATGTTTCGTCACCCAAGATCAAGCAGTGCTTCAATTCCGATCCTGCGGACCCCTGTACGGAATGTCTACTGTGCGGCTGCATGCATACCTTGTTCTACAGTTCTGCGGATGTTGCGAGAAGGGGTTATTTTGGATGGCGCGGTATTCTTTAAGATGTCTTTTGCTCTAACTTGTTGCAAAAGACGTTGGCAATGAGCTGATGAGTTGCCAAGTTATGGGACGTGGGCGGGGGTTGATATATCAGCAACGAATACTGAATGGCGTGTTTTACCATTCCCGTGAACTTGGTATGGTAAATAAATACTAGAATCGGCAGTCGGTTCAGATTACGGAGTATGAACACGATTCCCACGTGGGGAGCCCTCACGGATATCTGAGACATCGACCCAGCTTTTCACCTCCCAACAAGAGATCGGAGCCAGTTGGTTGTTTACGCTATCAACAGAGTAACCGAGTGTATTGCTTTACCTTTTTGAGACTTTCCTGACCGTCTAGCCGTCGACCAGTACTCTTGTACATAAGTACTATTGCACAAGCACTTGTCACTCGGACAAGCCGTAGTACTGCCGTAGGAACAGCTTCCTCAAGTCCCGTCTATTTCAACCCAGAGGAGCAGGAAACTGATTTTTCGCACATTAGTGGCCAGTAGCATCATGATAATCGACATATCCGGGAACCCACATGAGATCACGCAAAAGCTTTCTGTTAGTCCTCCAGTCCCAGAACGCCGGTAACTGTTTCAGTTCTACAATCAAAGTCACGTACTTAGCCGAGCCTTGTCAAGAACGTCGTTGCGTTTGGTGCTCGGCGTGCAGAAAGCCTGACAAGTCTTTCCGCCCTCCAGCCCCCTACTAGAAGTCTGTGGGCGGTACTTGTCGGAACAAGCCCATTCCGTAATTCCTCCCTCCTCCGGCCCCCTGGCTTGCTGGGGGTATCATTTTTCGTTCTGGTGCTGGCCAACGGCCACCTACGTAATTCTTCGGTCATTGCACTAGGTGTAGATAGTAACAGATAGCAGATAGGCGCCAGATACAAGCTCGGGAATTTGGCTGCCGATGTACCACATTTGTCAATCTTATTCTTGGCTGCGACGGTGAAAGCTGAGTCCTAGTATTTTTTACTGACAGCTTCTGACCAATCGTTGGACTTTGTCCGTTGCACAGTATCGGCCCACCCTTGTTATATGGTGTCAACACCGAGGCTACACAGATCATACCACCCAAGCTTATCCTAGAGGCCAGAGCTACGGGTTCACGTCATTTTACGGGCGTAAAATATAAGTAGGGTCTAAACACAACGCGTAGTTGCAGGATCGAGGGACAGAACCAAGATCAGGTAGGTCGGGCGGCTGGCTGCCTTTCCGCGCAGTACGTTCTACAAATCCAGGCCCCAGTCGCTACATCTCAACCCAGTCAATACCCATGTAAGGCCAGACAGTTGGACCCAAAGGTTCGGTAACCTAGTAACCGAGGGCTGTGTCGGTGACGGCTCACTACGTTGGCTGGTATAGACGAGATCTCATAGCTTTTTATGTGTTCCGTGCAACATGACTAAAGCGTAGACCGTGTCACATTGTGTGTATCTAGAGCGCTTTACTGGATAGCTACTCAAATTGTCATATGTTATTGTATGAATTAGCGGCGTTGAAATTAACTCCAGTAGTACCTGAGGGACATGGTATCCAAGTAATTACCGGAATACATGATGAGATTGAAGGAGCAGACGTGAACGACGTAGTGTAAACGGCTTCTGACAGTGCTTCGGCCAGGATGTACGCTTGAGCCTACGTTACGGGAAAGGAGAAATGCTAGCGAGCCAAGCAAAGAGAGACTAGTCACGGCTCAAGTTGGTTGCCTCATGCTAATATTACGGGTCAAAAATATCTCTGTGTTGATAGGGCAGCGTTTGGGATGAGAATAGCATGGCTGTCATAGCTCTTTTGATGCAAAAATACCGAGACTTTGGCAGTATGGGAAATTTCACCTCGCTGAACCGTGGACATGGTATATGTCTTAAAATCTAAGGAAGACAGCGCTCCGCCAATATGTGACACAAAGGAGATTGTGTCCCGATATGTTGGCGCTCATCTAAACGAAAATTTAGTAAGCACCTGAAGAAGCTCGGTAAATACAGCGTTACCATCTATAAGTGATAACAAACTATACGAACAGGCTGTAATTAAGTCCTACAAGCCCACTAAGATGATATGGCCCCAAATTATTTCCCTAAGCTCTCGGGAGGAGTCTTTGGATCCTTAGACTAGTAGGCGGGAAACCCCCATCATTGGTCGATCACCGCCCTGGGTGGCGCTATTGTGCTTGTCACACGACATCTCGAGTGATGCTGCAGGCTTACAACCTCTAGGATCAAGGTCGGGAGCTCACGAGATCTGTGGCGGGAGCAATGTACTCGTGCATGATCTCAACGCAACTAAGCGTGTTGCTCGTTTGCCGTTACCTTTCTTGGCCAAATCGGTGCACAACCGTCTTTGTGGCCGGTATTTGCACCTATTTGCAACATGTTTTAGGGAAATACCATGAAAACATATATTATTTCGCACACAAATAAGATAATCAAGTCTTCAGCCTGTACACCGGTTTTTATTACAATCATTAGACAGAGGCAATTGGTATTTGCGTTAGTGTTCTGTGAGTTTATGGCTCGCCAGTGTCTAATATACTTGACCGTGCTACGCTCTTCAATGTTCGCATAAGTGGCCTGACCTTGGCTGGGTCTCATCTCAAGGATCTTCGTCACCCCTGTCTGCCTTGAGTCAAACAAAATAGCCTCTGAAACCCTGTCACAAACAGGCCGACCCATCCTCGGCCTGAGCCGACTGGCCCATATCTTCTGTGGCTGCATGAATACTCGCTGGGATGCATCTATTGACGCGGCCAACAACAGAGCTTGGAGCCAAAGAATATGCTGATCACGAAGAAGCCCCAGAACGGCGGGAGCCCACTTATCGCCGACTTACTGAAGGTATCAGGGGACATTCCCTTCCATAAAAGACACTTCGGTGGCATATTACATTGTGGTCCAGGTCGCCTCGTGGTAAAATAGGTAGGCTAACTGCCTACACTTTGATTAATATAACCACCCCATCAGATACGCCCCGAACCCGCTCGAATCTCGACATAATCCTGGCCAAATAAACGGATCTTCACTGCCCCTACATAGCTCTAGAATAACTTAATTAGTGATTTGGCACTTGTGAATATGTGAGCCGTGAATTTTCATAGGGAGCTCATGTTCCTGGCTTGATACGATGCAGGGTAAAATACGGCGTGGTCTGTTCAGTCAGAGCCAATGGCACAACCTTGAGCTTTCCAGGAGGATGGAGCCCATCTATCTCAGACCAAGGAATGTAAGCTTTGTCCACTACAGAAACTCGATTGCGTCGTTCCAGCGGGCCGGGATGCACGCGACAGCAACTGATCGCAAAACCTGTAACGGATGACGATGCGGGTAGCCGTCGCTCGCCATGGGGGTTTTCCAGAGACATTGTTCCTGGGACCTGGATGTTGAGGGACATTGAGTACACGCTATGTTTATCCCTGTCTCTCCCTATATTTTGGATGGAGCTCTTCGCATCCGTCAGACAGACTCAGATTCCCCAGTCGTGACACCAGACTGTTGGAACCAAGTTTCCGCTGAGTGTTTCTGGATCCTATGTGCTCAGTCAAACCCATCATTTTCCTGACGCGCCTGACGCGCTAACTAGCGGCATCCTGCGCAGAAGTATAGCTAAGTATCTCGTCTCGTACTGTATGCCAAAGTCTGGCACCAAGCCGTTTCTTGGCTCGAGTGTTGCCTTGTGGGTAGACTTGGAGGCCCTTGGCAAATACAGTGGTTATCCCTTATTAATACCTAGGTACACTGATACAAGGCCGGTCAGAGCCATTCAGGCCTACATAAGTTACGCCTTCAAGGTGTACGAATATTGTCATCTCGAAGTGTAAGTTCCTGTCTCATCCAACTACCGGGCGAATAGAAAACACGATTCTGAGGTGAAGGGGTGGGACAGCCTAGGATGGCGAACAATATCTTGGTCGCATAGAATCTAATCAGCTATTATTAAGCTGTCAATATAAATTTTTTGTTGAAGCTGGATTTGCTTAATCTTTCTATCCATTCACTCTTTGTAGGCATCAACACCATCTAGCGCAGTAGATCTATGTCGGCTTTTCAATTCTAGAAGCGAAGAGCTTAGCTGTTCAAGCATTTCGGTCTTGATCGCCGCTCCATACGGCCGTAGCCAAGGATATGAGTACTACGTGTAACGGCAGATGCACGAAATAATACCTCGTAGAGAGCCGATCCAGTACGCCGAAGTCGAGCTACCATTCCATCCTGGACTACATATCTAGCATCATATGCTTGGTCAGGGTTAGGAGAGTATCGGGAGGTATAATGTACGGACCAAATCCAGACTACCCAGCGCCTGCTCTAGAGTTGATAGCATCAGTAATCATAATACTTTTTAAGTCTAAATTAGGCAGTTGTTTGTTTGGGTCGTGGCGCCTTTCAGGATGGGGCGTTGACAAGGGTACAATGCCAAGGGCGATCATTGCAGGCCACTGCTAAGATGCTCGAGGACTTCGTGCGGTAAGGCCCACATCTGGATTGTATCCAAGCGACGCTTGTCCCGTACGCTATAAATACAGTCTTGTTAATTATACGTTTATAATACGTTTTCCATGGCCTAACCGGGGTAATACATAGCCTCCCGAAGATCAAATGTATGCATCACACTATTCCGCTGCCTGTCCAAATATTCCTAGGAAAATCCGGTGATAGCGCACCGAACTCAGTAATTAACACCTGGATTTCTTTCGCTGGAAAAAGCCTGTGCGGGGCTATCTCTATCGAGCTCGCCTGATCATTACGCCGAAGTAATGAGAGTGAAATTCCTGAACCATCAGCGGTAACAATTCGAAGTTGTCGTTGGGGGCTGACGTCTACATACAGTGTCTGGACTGGAAGTGCACAGCTGCAGGCTACCTTCTTTGCATTTGATGAAAAGCCCTGCTTACATTATCTTATTGTCTCCGGGACAAACGGCAGTGCATTCACACAGTGTCCATAGTCGGCTTCCGAAGGCCACAACTTACTAAGGTTAGTAGGTAGACTATGGTAGGCGTTAGAAGTGAGCGGTGTGTATCAGCCACATATCATGCTCCCGCAGTACTAGCGATCGGGTTGATACCCGCTTCGATACAAACAATGCCATCATGCCTCAGTACGCCGGGGCATTCCAGCGTATGGGAAACGAACATCGGAATTCCAATCTCGAGCTTGACCTCGAGCTTTGCGTGCCTCTTGTTGGCTAGACAGCGGGGGAAAGAAGTATTCGTATCCGCTGTGGTAAAAGTTTCGGTGGCCGGTATAGTCATATAGTCTGCCAAGTCCGTAGCCACCTTAGCAATTGTTTTGTTCGCCTCTCTGATGGATCTGATTTCTCCATCAACTACACTATGCAATGGCCAACCATCATTTTTGGCGGCCACGAGCAGGGTAATCATACCGACACCACCATAGCTGAACCTGGCCACTAGTAATAAGTAGTCAGATTGCGCGTTTGGTAATATTACTCGTGTATACGTACTTCGGTCCTTGCTGGTCCTTGCTAGCCATGCTACTGTAGCTTTCTTACACTAAGAATGCGAGATGAGCAAATCTGGCTATGTACCACGCCCTGGATGACAGTGTAACTGACGTTCCCCAGCATGCCCCAGTCCTCGGGTACACTACGCTACTGATATGAACCAAGGTGTGAGTGAGCAGCGCGTGTACAGGGTCAATACCTCAATGTTACTGTAGACAACCCAGTCGACCACAGCATACGATGGTACAACTATGTGCCCCGGTCATTGTACACCATATACCCTTCCCAAGAAGCTAAGCCTTTCTTGCCCCTGTTCCGGGGATGTCTAAGGATCTTCGATGGCTCCCAAACAGATCGATGAATAGCCGCTCAAAGTTAGCAAGTGCTGTAGTCGAGGACCAATGATATAGCTCGTCTCTCCCTTTTCGGAAGTGCGCAGCCAATACAAGATCGAATACTTTGTTGTGACTAACTAAGCCTTCTGCCGGAAAGCCTTGACCTCCCAGCAGGGTCAACTATGGGTCTTTTGATTATACTGATTGATAGCATGTATGATACTGCATATGGCATATACATGGACGTGTTGCCATGTGATCAGCAGCCACGATGCGTCTTGGCCCCAGTCGCAACGAGCTCAAGCGGCGCAAAACTGTATTCCAATGTCCCAAGTTGTGTGGTTATGACGAGGTGTATAGTTTCAAGAATACGTTATGTTAGCACCATTCTTAGTATTTGATATAAGCCCAGGAACATGAATGGCCTGCCTGTGGCATCACGAGTGGCATCACGGTACTTCCCTACTCGCAACTAATCGGTAATAGTGTGTTAATACTCAACCACGGCTCTATGGATTCCCGTCTCCAGGTCCTGGGGATATGTGGCTGAAGACTGGCCCGCGTCCTCATCATTTGGTATTCTACTGCTATACCCGTTTTAATGCTACCGTAGCAGTCTTGTTCAACCCAGCTTTGCCTGTGGTAGTAACTGCAATAACTAACCTGATAAGTCTCTGTCACTTTGTGTCTTGAGGTACTTAGGCGTAGTAGTAGGAACGAGTCACCTACAAAGTTTACCCTTGCTACTACTGTCTCCCTCACCTTGAATTACTTCTTTAGGCTTGGCTCTACGCCCCCTTTCTTCTTTTTCTATGCATCTTGGCCCACCCTCTCGGGTACCAGTAGAGTAGCTCCCAGATTGCTACCGCGATCGTCTGCCACCGGCGAACCATCTCGACCCCCCTAGCCCCCGTTGAGTTTGTGGGGAGACGGCCGAGGCCCCAATACCGGGCTTCTGGTGATGACCTGCTTTTTCCACCTCTCACTTGACGCGAACACCCTTGCATGATTTGCAGCTTCATTCGAGACATTGTGAATTTCAGCATCAACGGCCAACATCCCTGCCAGTGGATGCTTAGACTGGAGTATCCACTACCTCTGCCATTAGTGTGCACGCTGGTATTGATTGGAATAGTGTTACAACAAGCAGCTGTCCGACTTACTCCCCAGGCAGAATCAAGGGGGATAAGAAGAAGACGAAGTAACCTGGCGGCCCCCTAGAGGAATATGCGGGCCGCACACTCGTACTTACACACTCACACATACACAACTCCAAGATACGTGAAGTGATTTGAGAGGGGCAAACCTAAACGAATCGGCTAGGAAAGCAACGGAGGCTTGAGATCAACGGCCGAGAAGCAAGGTAACCGTCAATAGTTGCTCGTATGTGTATCCGTAGTCTCATCCGCCGGCCTTTCGATGGATTTCCGCATTTCATTACATTGCACTACAAAATAACCACCGCCATCTACTCAACCGACTCAGGCAATCTGTCTCGTTCCTGCTTCTCTGACTCTCCCGATCCTTTATCTCCACCCCTTTTCTCCTCATAGATTTTCTTTTAGCCCTGTCCCAGTTTGAGGAACAGCGTTTCAGTTTTTCCCACTTCGCCACGGAGGAGAGTAGAAGAAGAAGAAAAGGGGATCGTCCTATATCGCGGCACTAAGCTGACCTAGATAACCGTTTGCTGGCAGTCCTCCCTTAACCGCGACCTTCTGAAAACCGTCCACTTCTCCCTTAGTCGGTTGTTGCTGTGTGTGCCTCTCATAGCTCACCTAAGCCACGAACCGAACTACGCATACCCACGCGAACTCCTGTCGGTTGCCTGCCTTGGTCCTATCGCAGTCTGTGAAATTCGACCTCATGCGAACCCGTTCAGGGTGCCTGCATGCAAGAGAACAACAGCTCCACAATCAAGCCCGTTTCTCGTTAACGTGGTATATTTTTTGGTGTAAGTATGGTTGTCTGTATATTTTTGTGCTCATGCATCAGCGCTTCAGAATTTGTCATCTCTTACTTTCTGTCCTTATATTAATCATTGAGAATGAACTGCTAAGCCAGGTATGCCTTCTCAGCCTTTCCATTAGACATCGTTGTCTCCGACTACATTCAAGCAAGGGACACGTCTCCAGTAGACTAATACAGCATAGACACTACAGTCGTGCGTATGACTTACTCTTTGAGGCGGGGAAGAATAACTTTTGAACGCTTCAGTTTCCGAGACCCCGACTCAGAATCAGTTTGTCAACTCCTTACTGGGCCAATAAGCGGCGTTAGAATCACCATCTTCCCCTGTGAGCTTACCTATCAAAGACTTTAGGACTGATGGAAAAGGAAGCCCACTCCCATTAATTTGCCCAAACCAGTCGTATAACCAGCCTGCGGTCTCTGATAAATCGCGCTGGATCTACAACAGCCTCGCTACTTGTCTTTGCGGGCCGACAACCACCCCCCCGATAAATTAAAGAAAACATACCATCAGCCTCCTAAGGGCATTTTTGTTTCAGTTACCCCGACCCGGAGAACGAGGAATAGTAACGTAAAAAAGCAACTACCAGATCGCTCAGTAGACTCGACTATTTCTAAGACAAACCGGCCAAGAAGGGCCCAGCGACAAGCCCCATCAGCAAGCCAATATTCGACCAAAATTTCCCCCTCATTCTTCAGGCGCTCCCTCTCTACTCACAGACGCTCATCTATACTTACTCGCCCTTCGGTCGACAATACGCAAAGATTCTTCAACCTGTCCGTACTTGCCAGGTTTACACCCCCCTTTGAGCTTCTGTGACACTCGCTGCCGAAACAAAGTGTTGGCTCTCTGATTCTATTTGGAACAAGTCGTACCCATCATATCTCAGAACAGCCTGATAGGCATATCTTGATGTCTGCTGTCAAGTTTAACTACCCGACTTACAAGCTTTTCGAGGTGAGTCAAAGAATGGTCTCTGACAGACTAAACCTGGTGTTTCTGGCATTTGGGACATCCAGCTAATATGAATTTTCACCTAAGCCTCAATATCACCCGCAGAGGCCGATTATCATCGACGCGGACGCGATCGAGTCTCCCGAGACGGTCACGCTTCGGTACGAGGAAGAGGCGGCTGCAAGAGCGAACGGGGGAGACCTTCGTGGGGACTCCCCGCCTGGTCTCCTTGGTATAGAAGCGTGTCCAAAGCCCGAACCGCCCCCAATGCACTGTAAGTTGCTTAGTTTCATCCCCATGAAAGAGGAATGTTGTGACTTCTTTTATGCTACACCATCAGTCCTATCGCTTCGCACCGGGTTTGTAGTGAAGGAGGAGGAGGAAGCTAGGTGTAGTTGCCGAAGTTGGTGGTTTTCTTCTTTGGCCCCGAGATGTTAGGGCTTGGCTGTAGGCGACAAGTGAAACTGACCAAGAACGTCTCAGCAGCATTTGATTCTTCAAGATCATACCACGAGGCTCAGTATCAATATTCGGGGCAGCCATTCGCGGCGCAGCAGACGGAGAATGCGGCAGCAGCACAACTCAACCACTTGGCGTTCGCGGCCAACAATTCAGCGAACCAATACATGTCATCGGTTGGGCCGACTCTAACGTCGTATCAACCCACGAGCGGCGTTTTGGGTACCAAGGTTGCGATTAAGATCTCGTCGCCTTACGACTTGATCGCGGTTACGAGTCATTTCTTCATCGCCTTCGGGTCGCACAAGAGTCCAGCGCATGCAATTCGAGATGCCAACGACGCCAGTGGGCTCGGGTACGTTGTCAGCGGAGAGGCACCACAGCTTGAAGACACGAGGATTCTGAGCGGCAACGTGCCTATATCACTCTTGATTGAGAGCGCGGACGGGCAGACGCTGGCCAGCATCGACGTGGGCACGTTTACTTATGACACACAGGCTGTGAGCGCAGAGGGGTCCCATGAGGATATCACGCGGCGGCCTTCCTCCAAGTCACATGAGGAGGAAAACCAGCAACACCAGGAGCAGCAGCAGCAGCAGCAGCAGCAGCAGCAGCATCAACAGCATACAGGTTCTCCCAAGCACCAGCAGCAACAAGAGGCTGACCAGCTCACCGAGGCCGCCACGACGACTGCTACAAATACATACCCCTATGCTCCGGCGACGCAACCCAGCTATGACGCTACAGGATACTCTAGCAATACGAACAACAACATGCTGTCTACATACCACCGCCCTTCATACGGCGCTGATTACCCTCGCCCGCCGGCGCTGTTCAAAACCCCTTCGTATGGCGGTCCGTACGGGTCGTCCCTGACGTCGCCTCGCAGCCCGCCTAGCATCCACCATGCGGCGTCGACCATCTCACGCCCGACGGTGACGGCGCTGCCCATACCGACGTCGAGCGCGCCGCAGCTCATCAGGACTAGCACGCTGCAGGCCACGGGCTCCTCGGGAGGCGGGTCGATGAACCCCTACGCCATGTACTCGACCAAAGCGGTGCTCAAGATCAACGGCGACCTCGAGTCGATGGCCAGCGGCTGGACGCCCGAAGAGTGTGAGAACGGCAGGCGGCTCGTGCTGTTCAGCAAGAAGCAGCACGGGTCGACGCTGTCAACGACGTTCAAGCCCGTGTCTGTCAACGAGCGGCCGCCCAACAGCATCTGCATCAGCTGCATCTACTGGAGCGAGAAGCGCGAGTGCTTCGTCACCAGCGTAGACACCATCTCGCTGCTGGAGCAGCTGGTCGTCGCGCCGAACCGGTTCAGCGTCGAGGAGAAGAATCGCATCCGCCGCAATCTCGAGGGGTTCCGCCCCCTGACGGTCAGCAAGGCGAAGCCCGACAGCGAGGAGTTCTTCAAGATTATCATGGGCTTCCCGACCCCGAAACCCCGCAACATCGAGAAGGATGTCAAGGTGTTTCCTTGGAAGATCTTGGCCCCTGCGCTGAAAAAGATCATTTCGAAATACGTAAGTTGGGAGCTCGTTTCGACACGAGATTTTCGCATCCCTTCACCCCCCGGCTTGGATCTCATCCCTTTGTTCTACGATGGGAAATATTGGGGTGTTCTCCCGGGAATCGCCATTTGGAGATCATGTACATAACACTGACCCCCTTCACGGCCTTCATATTTGGAACTGAGACATGGTCCCCTATGCCGCCCCTTGTTTCCCTTGGATCTAATTTCCCACTCTGTCCACTGTATTCTACGTACCTATCTATCCCGTACTCAAGCTAATGTTTTCTGAACGAATCTAGTCCGCATCTCCGTCTGGTTCGTCTGGCCTTCACCATTCGGCACCACCCCCATTCCACCCGTCATCCGGGCCCCCAGCGCTTCTCACGCCCGTGAGCAGCACGAGCCCGGGACTCTACGGGCCACCCCAGACGCCGGCGCTCGCGGACACGAGCTACGCGCACCACCACGACTCCCAGACAATGGCGTCGCCGCGCTCGCTGCCGGGCGCGCCGTCGAGCTGGGGCCCCTACACTGCACGCACACTGTCGCCGAACCTCAAGTCGCACTCACCACAGAGCGCCGGCCGCATCCCAAGCCTGCCGTCGTACGCACCGAGCCACTCGACGCACGGCTACGGCATGGCTTCATCGCACGGCCACCGCTGGGACACGAATGGCTATGGCGATGCGTCGCCGGCGGCGCCTGCGTACGCAACGAGCCATCAGCATCCCAGTCATGTGTACGGCACCAGTGCGTACGGCGGCAGCGCTCACCACCGCGAATAGAGTGGTGTGAACGAGTGGCCCCCATCACGCATCACACACACGCGCGCACATACGTGCACACATGCTTAGCTACACACAAACACACACATAAACATACATACATACATACACCCACCCGTACAGACGACCTGGAATGCCACGCCATATCCTGTCGGTGGCATGGAGAGAAGCAGGGTGATAGGAGCTGGCCAACGAATGCGCGCGCGGTTGGATGCTACCATTTATGACTATTCCAGTCTGGCACTTCCATCGCTCACTCACCTGTCTATTCAACATGGGCAGTCAGGCTCTCGGCAAGCATCCCTTCTCTTCCCGCCTACCATACTTTGTCCCGCCCAGTTCGCGTCACGCCATGCGCTCTAGTCATATATCAAGCCCCTTACATTCATAACAGCAAGCAACGAATCATCCATTCGCCTGCTTATGACTTGCTTCTCGTGGCGCGGCCACAAGCACACAATAGACGTGCGTGACGCCCTCGACGGCGGGGACGAGAACGGGCAATTGACAGCTTATTTACGTGTGTGTGCGCGCGTGTACGATAGTGATCGTGTGAGTGGGTGGTGGTGGGGAGTTGTAAGTTGAGTTAAGCCAACCGCCGAGGTCATCTGGGCCATCGACGAACCAATTACAATCCTTCACCCGACTCCAACATTTTCCCACTCTACTCTCTGCCCCCTTTTGCGCTTACAGTCCCGCCTTGCCCATCTTGGATAATATCACCACAACGTCACATTTGCATTGATAGTGCCCCCCGACACATGACATTTCACCACCATGGAGGCTGAGAGAAGGCCACCAGCGCGCGTGTCTACGAATATGAATAATATTAATCTCAAACACACCACGAGGGGCGTCAGTTGCCTCAAGTAATCCGAGCATTTATTACTGCCTTACCGGATCTTAGTAGATTCACCACCACTACCAACAGCGTCGGCGCAACCACACCACCTGTACTGCTATGACTACTATCACCACTATTACAAGCACGCGCACGCGACAACAATGTAACTACGTTTCAGGTCGGAATCGGCCAGTGAGCCAACTGTCCTGATCATAACGCAGCCGCAATATGGCTTCTGCGTTAACTACTTGGAAGATGTTCAAAACCAGACCAATAATCCTAAACACGGCCGCCTCGAATCGGCGACATACTTCTCTTTGGCCTTCATTCGATCCCCCTTCTTTTGTCTCCCTATCTGTTTGTGTAGGCGTTCTTCGACTTCCGACTTTTGCCACATCTGCTCTTTTACTCTGCTTCTTCTTGCTCTTCTACTTCGTAAGCAACACACTTGTACTGTACCACAGACACCTATCTTTCCTTGTAGTCTCTTACTCTCCTTCATCTTATCTGCTTTGGATTTGTACGGGGAGGAGTTTGGGGATGGTTGGCATGGGTACCTGGGAAATAGATGGGCCGGATGGGTGATCGGATGGATGGATGGATGGTTGGTTGGTTGGATGTTCGGCTCGGTTGGGTTGGGTTGGGCTATTCGGTCGGTCGGTCGGTTGGTTGAGTGAACGAAAGAGAGAATAGATGAATGGTATGGACTTCTTTGGCTCTTGGTGTGATTGGTCGAATGATTTACTACGTAATTGACGTTTCGACAAAATGGACGGGGACACGAGAAAGATGTGCCAAGTTTTTACGTAAATGGATCAGGAGGGAGAGAAGGGGATGGTTTCGGCTCCGCGTGGGAACGAAAACTTAGCATAAACATTATACCTTCTATTATTATTATCTTCCTACCACTACGAGCCTCCGTATATTCACTCTTCCTTTATAAGATCAGTATCGGTTTGTACGTTACCGAAAAGGGGGTGTAGTCATAGAAAGTAATGCCGAGATACTAAGAATTAGACTCGAACTGACATCTCCACTTTCTACGAACGAGGTGACTAAGCAGGATTATATTTGCAGGATGTTAGAATCAGCTGTCCTTAATCATTGTCATTCGCACAACAGTATTCCGGCGGATATTGAACGGGAGGGAAGGGCGACCTCTTTCTGTCTTCTTGTTCTATGATTGTTTAGCTTTGACATCTACCTCAAGTCATCGATCATGTCCTGCAATGTGGTCCACCTAGAATCACCTTCCCAAGACTCCTTAGCCTTCCCCATCACACTCCGAATCGCACTCCTCGCTTTGCCTTTCCATTTGCTTCCAATACTGTCAATACGTGATCCGTAGTTTTCATACGCGGCGACGAGATCCGAGGTTCTCTGGACCACTACATCCCACTCTTCGGCGTCCGTCAGCCAACTTCCTTCTTTGCTAGAGCCGCCTGACGCCGACAATGTGCTTCCGACCCCACCTACAGCAGCGCGCCACGCTTTTTCCGCTGCGTCCAGCGCACCTGGGTAGTCACGTCGCCACGCTCGTAACCTAGACATAAGATCCCAGCAGGCCGAATTTGACGTGATGAGGGGCGCAATGTCTTGCTCGAATAGCACTATGACCTTTTGCTCTAGTGTACCACGCGGTGGATCGTATACCTGATTGTCTGCGATATTACCTGCGGCTGGAGTCTTTGTTATCTCTCGAACTAAAAGGGTGAGAATGGTGAGATCTAGCGCGTCCTCCATCTTGCGAATATTAATTACGTTCTTGATTCCAACAATAACATCGTCAAAGGCTGGGTTAGGCTTGAGGCTTGCCGCCAGGGTAATTACATTATCCCATATTCTCCAATTCGAATCAGCGACAGTAGCTCCGCGCTTGAAAGCGGTCAAGGAATCACGGAGCAGTTGCGAAGCGGAACGTCCCGTTTCAGCAGCCTTTTTGGTGCTGACCATACCATCTATATCGTGGGCCTCATCGGCGTTCGCTTTCTTGTTTCTCATCCTGGCCTCGGCGATCACTTCGCGGTACCAGCTGAGAAATGCCGTGCCCAGGTTACTCCAAGTCCGCGCATCTTCACCGCCGGCCTTATCGTTGGCTGTTGCAATAGCTCTTTGGAAAGCCTGTGCTGCATCTGGGAAATTTCCGAGACGAAGTTCAATATCGCCTAAGCGGTTCCATAGTTCGGGGCTCAGTCTATTGACGCCAACGGCCAGCTGGTAGGCTTGGCGGGCTTTATCCCATTCTTTATTCTGGAGATAAAGCTCACCTAAAGATTTTTGTGCCCGTGCGAAGCGTCGATTTGAGATTTCCCACGCCCGTGTGTAATGGTTGGCATCGTTCTCCATGTCACCCAGGATGCAGAATAAGCGAGGTGCGTTAGGAGGAAGAGGTGTTCGCTCGGGCCCATAGAAGTCGCTGGGGCTGATTGAATCAATATCAATATCATCTTCATCGGGCGAGTCTGACGAGGCCCCCACGGTTGAAGTTCGTTGAAACAATCTCCATCGCACAATTGCACGAGCTTTAAGCTCTCCTCCTGCACCACGACCCCCTGATTCATCTGAAGCAGCGGCGCTAGCAAGGCAAAGGGCAACCTCGGGCCAGAGTCGTAGGCGTTTGAATATTTCTAATGCCGATGCGAGTGATCCAACAGAGGTCCAGGCGTAGGCAAGCTCCGACTCTAGATGCCATCGTGGTGGCGATGCCAACGCATTCACATACCGCAGTCGTTCCTCCGGCATTGCTGACTCGGATGGTTTGGGGACCGGCAAGAATGATGTCGGCTTATTGTTGTTGACGTGAGTCGTAGCATTATGATTAGACGTGACTTGAATCGTGGGCACGTCGCGTACTGAATCTTGCTGCGATGGCCCTGCCGGCGAGGGATCTTGAGTGTCTACGATGACCTGGTCTGCAACGGCCTGCATCTGTAAAACACCTCTTTCGACCGTCCGACTCCTGCTTAACTCGATACGTGATCTCACAAGAAGGGCTTGAGTGTATATCTGCCAATTAACGGATTTATCATCGATGACTCTCTCGGCGTATGGAAGAATCTCTTCCAATGTGAGAGAGTCGGATGGAGAGAATGTATCCTTGATGGTAGCCTCGGTAAGTAGTATGATCTGATCTACTGGACGTAATTTTGGCTGATCAGTCAGCTTGATATCCCGTAGCTGATAGGGAAGCGAAGAAGTCGAGTCGGGAGATCCGTCGTTGTTGAACTGGATCTTTTCTAGTAGCGTATCGTCGTTCAACGGGAGGGCGGATGGAGCTGTTTCTTTTGTCTCTAGTGTCTCGGCGAATTTGCATGATAACTCTGAACTTTTTGCGAGAACTACCAGTTGGCTGAAATTATTCTCTTGAAAACGTGTTCGTTTCCCTAGTGCGCCGGAGAGAGAGTATGTGAAACTGCTGATCCTTGTAGCATCCTCCAGTGCCTGGCTGGCTTTGGTGTCGTTTCCGAGCAGGATTTGGCAGTTGGCCTCCTCTAGTCGGAACAAGACTTGAGACTCGGTAGGCCACAAGGAATCTCCGGCGGTTCCATCGGGGGAGTCAGTCCCGAAAAGAGCAGCCTCTGCGTCTTTCAAACTTGTCTCAATAAGTTCCTCCAAGGTAGCAACGTCGGTCCAGCGACCACTCTTGGTGTAAAGAGAGCCTAGTCCTAGTGAGGGCTGAGTGAGGAGCTTATAATGCCAGATGTGGACTCTCAGTCTCATCCAAGCGAGATGCTTTGCAGCGGGGCCGGACTGAGGGCTGGGCAAGATGTTGCCTGTAACTAACAAGAACCGTGCCAAGCAGAAAAGTTCGATATAGGGTATATGAGGATAAGGAGAGACGCCGTCAATGGCAAGAGACTGCTGGCAAAGCAAGCGGAAGTTGTCTATTGTGAGATCAGAAGCAGGGGTAACCTCGGGCTCAGCGATTCGGGTTCCATTCGCAGAGGCTGCAAATTCCCTTGACCGTGCAAAGGCTTCAAGGAAGATGGCCTGGGAAGCTTCAGGATCTTCAAGAACGGGGCCGGTGACATTGGCCTGTAAGAAAGCAGCCAGGGATACAATCCCCAGCCTGATGGCTGCCTCGGCCAGTTCTGGCGTCGACGCCTCGGGCGCAGTGCCGGACCCTCGTCTGTCGGGCCTGGCCCATCTTCGCTGTGCGCTGTCTTGGACAAAGTCGTCGACCAGATTTTTAGACAGCGGCTGCGTTAACAACTGGTTGAAACTGCTCCCCGAAGCTGTCCTCTCGATGGACAGCAGCGTGCGAGGCGATAGTGGCCCGACCGAGGTCTCCTTGTCCGGTGACGCCAAGGTATAATAATCACCTGCAGGTGTTGCTGTTGGTGTTGCTGTTGGTGTTGATGTCGTTGCAGATGCCATGTTGATCATTGCAGAGCCTCAAATTTTCTCTCCTTTTTGAATGATCGGCAAGTCGAGGCAGCATCCAAGATGGATTGCATTGGTGATCTGTGACGGTAACGGTTCTCTCGGACTCTCACGCCTCGACGAACAGGAAAACAAGTCAAGGACGGTTAGTGTTCATGGCTACACGCAATAAGTCACACGGACGGAAGGACACACATCTATGTCACTACATCGGCTTTTTTTCTGATATGCCATACGTGCGTGTAGATAACTCAAGCCAGTCTTGCTAGGATTGCAGGCCGGCCAGAAAAGAAAAATTAATAGTATTAATCAAGTACGTGATGCGCTCTGGTGGGGGGAGGGGCAATGGAGGGGCAGCCGGCACTGGCGACTAGTGTGTTGACAGGTGACAGGTACACTTGCCACTCTGCCTACGGTCGAGATGCGCATCCTACCTAGGCCAAATGTAGTCGAGGCGATGGATGCGCTTATGTTAAGTCTTACCAAAACTCCTTTACGTCGGCGCGAGATATTGTATGTTGAGATACTTGTTATACTACCTACTGTGAGCGCACTTTTCATCGTTGGTTAGGTACTTAAGCACGCTTCGGCTTGCTGATCGAGTATTTATCGTAGTCTCAATGAAAGCTACTCATGTGAACGCTAGCTATCGTATGCTACAATTCTACCATCCCGGCGAATGGGACACCAGTTTTACTAACTCGCTCGAAGTCGGCTCAACCTGGCTTGCTGCTTTCATCTTGCTTCAACTTCCAACAACCGAAACAACACACTCTTCTTGATAGATTCGGATAATATAGGGTTTTCCCTGAAGACCAAGTGACAAAAGCGAGAGGGTAGAGGCGTACATCAGTATGCTCGACAGCGCACTCACCACCAGCCGATTGAGCCGCGTGATATGCGCGGCCCAACCAGGTCGTGGCGAACTGAGTATCATGTTCATAGTTTAAACAGGAGCACATCTTTCATATGAGGGGCTCTATTCTTGGTTCTCCCCTTTTCCAGTCTTTCGCTTATTTCTTGCCCTTCTTGCGAGATGGGACCAGCTTGAACCCGGCACCTTGAATCGAACTCGTTTCGCTGGTGTTGTCCTTATGACTGCTCTTCTTGGCCACCTCGCTCCACCCACCAGCACTGGTAGCTTGAGTATCCACTGACGGGATGTTGGCAGGCTGTTTCTCTACAACGCCTTTCTCTGCAAGTTTCTTGCGTCGAATGAACTCCTGGGCAAAGTGCCGCCCGTCCATTGTCTTCGAATTAGCGTAAATGGCGTCCGAGATGATCTCAGGTAGTAGAGGAAATGCCATCAAAGTCGAGGCAAACGTGTCGACTGTAGAACTACGTTAGTGAATGCATCAATGTGGCCAAAATTACTTTTAACAATGTGAGAACAGGGCCGTGCTGATTTAACTTACTGTCCGTAACACCGGTAATACCACGAGACAGCTGACTCTGCAGCCATTTGTTGAATTCATCCATGGCCTCCGTGCGAGCATTATTTGTTGTCGAGGACGCGGTCTTCAGCGTTGGGCGAGGCGAAGGGGCCGGAGCACTGGACATAGGCTTGAGGCTCGTGGAACTGGCTGAACGAACTTGTGAGGCGGGCCCCGTAGGGGGTGCTTTGACCTTACCGCCAGCCCCGACTGTAGCCCACCCTGAGCCCGCTGGAGCAGAAGCTACGTTACTCCCGGTGGAGGCGCCAGGCACATTCGCAGCACTAGTCTTGCTTGCCAGATCGGCGTAGCGTTTACCCCCGGACGAGGCTATTCCGCTCTGTGCCGCGAGGTCACGAGCCTTTTGCTTACGCGCTTCTTCCTCACGTTGGATGTCTGCCAAAGTCTTTTTCCGATCTGATGATGCGGTCGGCGTCGATGGAACCGGCGCACTCCCTTTCCCGGGCGCGGGTTTTACCCAAGGGCTGCTTACCGGTCCTACACTGACAGGCGATGCCGTACCCCAAGTGCTGGAAGTTGGAAGCCCAGGGGCAGTTGCTGCCGCTTTCTCACGTTCACGCGCTGCTTCCTGTTCGAGCATGACACGTCGTGCCAGAGCCGCTGCCTCTTCTGCCTTAGCAGCCTTCAGAGCTTCAGCTTGCTGGATCTCCTTCAGGCTTGGCCCCTTGTGAGATTCTACTCCACCATCTTTGGCCCATGGGGCGAGAGGGGGAAGTTGTGTAGATGTCGCGGAACTGACATCTGGGGTACCAGATCGAGAGCTATTCGCATATTGCTCCGGCAAGTTGGATCGAACACGCTGAGGAGCAGGTGCAGGAAGAGGGGTGCCTGAAGGTGGCGGTGGAAATGGCATGGGAAGTCCACTTAGTTTGGCCGCTGCCGCCGCAGCTTGAGCTTGTTGGTATTCCTTGAACTCTTTGTTTGATGCGGCTGGCTCTTTTTTGGAGCCCTGTCGAACAGCCCCCGACTCGTTCGATCGCTCCGGCATGAACGACGGCCCGGGAGCCTGGGCCAATTGGGCAGCTTGGGAGACAATTTGCTCTGCGGTTTGTTGGGATCCCGGCATCATGTTTTGCTCTATAGTCTCTGCATCGTGTTGCGCACGAAGTTGATTGAATTCTTGCAATCTGTCACGGAACCCTTCGTTATCCTCGGCAAGCTCGCTGGTAGCCGGTAGCTGACTATGGTTACCCGACTCAGGTGAAGGTACACCAACTGGTTGTTGTTGAGGGAGGTTCCCGCCTAACGCTCCCGTGTTGTGCATGCTAGCCAACACCTGGCGCTCGGCACCGGTCAAGTGGGTGAGCTCGTCCTCGCGGAAGACATCAAGGACTGGACCGGAGTTACCGTGCGCGGCGGGTTGACGGTTGACTAGCGAATCGAAAAAAGAACCCCCTGTTCCAATTGGACCGATGGGAGCTTGTGGCGGCGCTGTGATAGGCGACGTCATGCTGCCAAAGCTTGGTTGGCTATGTAAGCTATGCGCACTTGAATGATGGTTCAAACCAGGTACGCCTTGCATTGGCATCCTACCCATTGCTTGCTGGGTAGAGAGGTATTCGCGTTGGCGTGCTACAAGATATTGTTCTTCTTGTTTGCGCCTTTCTAGATTGTTCTGCTCCTCGGCGGTCAAGGTTCGACCAAAGCTAGGAAAGGCGGCTAAGAGAGGAGGTTGAATGACACCGCTGGCATTGGGGGAGAATGGGCCACCTTGTGCCGGAGGTCCATGAGGGATGCCAATCTGGGGCACTAGGAACGGTTCACGGGAGTTGCCAATACGCCTGATCAGCTGGCCGAGTGGTTCAAACTCCACGTCTTCCACTTTTTTAACTCGTAAATCCGGCGTGAAGAAATTAGCTTTATACCAATCATTCATCTCCAACCCAGTGAATGGACCTTGGACACTACCCTGCGGATCGAGGTACGTCCAGCGCATGCGATCTGGCATGACCATAGTACGCGCTTGAGCTGACGGTGGTTCCGAAGATTGGATAGCAGAATAATTGGGAGCATTGCTTGTAGTGGTGAACGACTGACCTGGAGCGGTGGACATGCCGCCGTGCAGAATAGGATCTGTTGCTGCTGGCGTGCGACTTGCCTCTGCATGGGAGGCGAACATGCCTGCAAAAATCCCTCTACCAGCTCTCATGGGACTATCCATCTCCCGCCCATGGTCATTCAATGGATTACGCCCGATTGCACCCAGAGGATTGGCTTGGCGGAGATCAGGAATTGAGTCGCTCAGGCTTTCGTTATCGTGCGACTGCATCTGCGCTTGCATGGCGGCAGGAAATAAGGAGCCCAGCTTGCTGCCGCGGCTGAAAGATCCAGAGGCACTGAGACCTCCTGTTGTTGCAGGACCAAAAACACCCCCAAGGTTACCTAGCCCCGGCGACTGCATGTCACCCACCTGGCTGAATAAAGAGCCACCAAAGCCAGTAAACGTGGTTCTCTCCCGGTCTGGAGTGCCAGAAGATGGCCAGCCAGAAAGATTTCCTAGAGAAGGGTAGGCCTTGGCGCTGACACTAGAAGTCTGACTTCGATCACTTCCCTCGACGGCGTTATGGGGGAACGTCCGCGACATTCCACTCCCGAAATTCAAGCCAGGTTCGCCACTACCGCCGAATCCGTGAGCCTTGTCTGAAATCTCATCGTTCTCACCTCGTTCCCCTGGAGGGCTGCGGTAAGGATTCGTTTCCGAAGGGCTCAGCGGAGTAGGGTCATGGTCACCGTGCCCACCAATGTTCAATCCCGACATGCCGAAATCACCAGCGGATCCTTTAATTGGCGTATCATACGATTGCATGGGTCGCTGGGAATGCGGGACGGGAGGAGGACTCGTGTCTTGAGCACCGCCTAGGACGGCACTTCCAGAGAGACCCTCATCACCAAATGGGTCTGTGTCAGTTCGAGGGCGAGGGCGCCAAGATCGACTCGAATCAGAAGTGGGGGGGCCATCACCGAGCTTGTTGGCCGTGCCCTCCGAGCTCTCTTTCGGGATCAAATGAGCCAAACGACTTTCCCCTCGTGGATTTCCAGGACGTTTCTCCCCGATAGTTGAGCCGGGCAGTGCAAAGTTCCCGAAGCTACCGAGCCCGGATAAGCCACCGGGTGCAGATGTTTGCCACGGCGAAGGGCCACCAAATGCCATAGCACTTGTAGCTGTATTGGTGCGGGAGACACCACCAATTGTCCCGGACTTGGATGCGGCGTCTCTCACCCCAGCATCCTCCTCAGGCTCCTCATACATAGAGTCCTTGGCATCGGTATTCTTCCGGTCTAACCAGAGCGAAGTATTGTCTCGCGAAGGGCGACTCGCGGACACGGGTGAGTTTAACCCCCCACCTCCCGAAAACGGATTGGTATCACCGGTTTCACGACGTCGAGTCCCTGGACGGGAGGTGGACGAAGCCGACGACAAGCCAAAGTTATTGGAAGTACCCTGGGAGAGAGAAGTCTTCCGACCATTCATACCTCCCCCCGGATGCATCCCTTCTTTATTCTGAGCCGGCGGCTTCATAGTAGAGTTGACATCTAAGAAAAGCTTATGTGACATTAACATTAGCTTTCTGGACCACGGCACTAGTCTCGTACTCCACTATGCAGATAGACCTACCTCTTTTTCTTCAGCCGTCATGTCTTGCAAGCCAATAGCCTTTGTAGATCCCGCTGCGTCCCAACACATGTCGGGCTCTTGGGGAAGCACATGCGAGTCAGTTGGTTTGCCCCATCCACGGGACGCCACACCATTGGTGTGACCAGGACTCCAACCAGAAACGAAGAAGGCGGAAACATCATGCTGCTGCAAGCGCGAGTCCTGTTGCATGCTGCTAAAGATAGATAACATCTCGTCGCGAGAATATCTCCGAGATGATGTATCTTCAACGGCTGTAGAACCAACGGGCATGGCGGCAATGACAGCGGGGTCGTCCGAGGGGGCGACGGGTTCTGATGAACTTTGCTGGTTAAAAGCTTGGCTTGAGGGTGTCGTGGATGTGCGACGGAAAGTGAGAGTCCCATTCATCGTACGTGCAGGTCTAGGCCTAAACGATCGGTTCAGTTAGCGAAGGGAGGACAAGCTGGCGATAGGGGATCAAGAGTAAAAGTATGTGCATCCGAGGGTATTTGGTACGCCTCGAGCTTGGCCACGAATATCACAGGAGGCCCGGTAGGCGTGGTGTAGTGCAGAACGAGAGGGTACCTAGACCATCCGTAGGAAGAAGACGAGGGAGGGAAGAGGGTAGGCATCAGCAGATGTGCAAAAACGAACGAGCCCGATGCAACGGCACATACCACTCTCCGCTCGCATTCCCACGTCCATCGCCTCTGGTACCTGATCTAGCATCGCGATTCGAGTTCTGTCCAGCAGCGGCAGACGCGAAACTGGAAGTGAGTGGAGTAGGAGTAGTCATCTCGACAGAAAGACTGCGGAGGCGGTCTTCTTATATAATGGTACAGTAGTACAGGTATACACACACGATGGGCTGGGAGGTTCCTCTTATTCTGCTTGAAGCTCCAGAGGTAACCGAAGATACCGAGAGACTGTGGCAAACGAAGGGATAAGGTAGTAGAAAATGTATCTCGTCGTTGTCCTTATCGTGATCGTGGGCCGGCGTCGGGTTTGGCGAAACAAGCAAAAGCGTGTGGAATGGCTGAGCGCACTCACGCTGAGTTTTTTCGCTGATAATTTTATTCCTCTTCGGCCAAGGAAATTGGAGACGGGCCAAGGTCCAAAGCGAATAGATGATAGAATGCTTGTGATTAATGCTAGCGGTAGCGAGGAGGACGAATTACGAAGGAGAGCAATTGATCCAAGTCCTCGTCTGCTTTGTCGTCGATTGGCGGTGTCGTGAATGGCGATAGTGCGCAGCTGTAAGTAGGAACTATCGTCGTCGTCGTAGTGAATTGTAGACGGTGGAAAGTGCAATGTCGTGATCGTGGTTGGTTGGCTCGCGGGTTGGCTGATTTGCTGGTCAAGTCATCGAGTGGGAGCAACTGCGTAAAAAAGTTGTAATTTTGCAGAGAGAATCGAAATTTCACTTTCCTAAGCCTGGACTAGTCTGGACGGAGAGGCGAGGGAACTTAGTGTAGAATGCTGCTACCCACTGCCCTAAGTACCACTGGGACAGTTTCTGTAGCGGTCCTTAGGCACCCAACCATGCTAGGTGTGCTGTGGCACAGCTCTGAGGCGGAACAAGCCTTGCATGTACCTAAGTACCTAGGTAAGTACCTAACCTAAAGACGTACAATGTTGAAGAGCTAAAGCTGAGCACGGGCCACATGTCATGGACGAAAAGGTCATTATGGGCCCCCAAAATGCCAGCATAAGTACCTACCGAGGCGGGTGCAAAAAAACTAGGCACCGCAAAACACTTTATACCGCCAATATAGCCACTTATTCAACCCTTCGTTTTTTTGAAGCTATCTCATTAAATTACCTTCCAAAGGCTTGAATAAGTATGTCATACTAAAAATTGCGTTGAAAACTAGCTAGTTAAATAATTAGTGGTTGAATAAGTGACTATGTTGGTGATATAGAGTGTTTTGCGGTGCCTAGTTTTTTTGCACCCGCCTCGCCTACATAGGTACAGAGTACAGCTTTCGTAGTTTACAACAACGCTGAAGAGAGCGTTCATCCTCTCCAAATATTCAATTGTGTCTGGATGATTTTGCAAGCCATTGTAGCGTCGTGGCTGTAGGTGTATAAGAATAGGTACGTACCATGCAGTGCCGGCTGGGTTCTGTTCACTTATTCATTGTCCTATTATTTTGTTCAACCTCGTACCTTTGCATCCGCCAGCAAGCCACGCATCGGATGTTGTGAGAAAAGAAATAATTTTAGTGAACAGATCGGAGTCTTCCAGAGGCACTCAGATGTTGGGATCAACCATGAATTCAATACAACATATATATTATGCTCGCCAACGCCACCAGCCCGATCAAAACTCTAAGTAACATATATCACTACAAGAGACCTAGGAAAATGTCTACACGACACAGAGAGAGAGAGAGATGTGAACACCTTCAAAGCGTAAACCATCTAAAAGTTCCACTGTCGGCACCAATGCTTCATCAGCTCTCCAGTCACGGGCTTCGCCGCGTGCATCGAAGGGCTCCGCTGTGTCGTGTGCGTCATGTCGAACACGACTGGATCACCGCTGGCGGCAGCCATGCCCCGGTACGAATCGAGCAGCTTGACGCCGGGGTTCTTGTCGAGCCCCTGGATGTCGCCCGTCTGGCTTTTATCGAGCATGTCGACCCATCCGCCAAAGCTGACGAGCTTCGGGATCCGCTCCTTGCCGTAAAAATCCTGCACCGCTGCCGCCAGCTCAGTCCACGTTGTCGAGGACGGGTTCACGCCGTGGTAGTAGCCGCTGATGTCCTCGGCGGGAACCTGCTGCGACACGCCGGCGACGTCGAGGACGAGGCCTGCGATGCACTCTACTGGCGTCCAGTCCACGCGCTGGAAGTTGCCCCCCAGGTTTTCTGGCAAGGCGCCGAGATACAGGCTGCTTGCAATGATGGAAGGCAGCCATTCTTGCTTGTTCCAGAACCCTGCCTCGGCCATGGGTCCGGCGATCTGGCCGACTCGGATGATGGCTGCCGGAAAGTCGCCGGCTCGAGCCACGTCCTCGAGAATAAGACTGCCCACCAGCTTACTCCGCCCGTAGCCGCCGGAAGGGAGTGTGAGGTCCTCAAGGCGCCTTTCGGGCAACGGGCCCTTGCTGGCATCCCAGCGGTCTCCTGTGCCAATCGACGAGATAAAAACCACGGCAACGCGCTTCGGGGCCTGGCTCGCGAAGTCGCTGATGTTGCGGACGCTCCGAATGTGAGGCTCAAATGACTGAACCGGTATGTTGAAGTTGACCGGCCAGGCGTTATGGACGAAACGATCCGCCGTCTGCAGCAGCTCGTTAAATGCATCGCGCGGGAGTCCAAAGTCAAATCGAGACATGTCGGCATGCAGGAACGTACATTTCGAGTCATCCGTACTTAATCCGCGGTCCCTCATTGCCGCTGCCTGTCGCTTCTTGCCGCCATCCTCTGCACGGTTGAGGCAAATGATTCTCTTAACACGAGGATTTCTGATCATCTGATCTAACATATATGATCCCAGCATGCCCGTAGATCCCGTCAAGACAACTACTTGAGCATCATCTGAAGGGTTGGGGCGACCCGATTTCGGCTTGGGTAGATCTTTGGTATACTTTTCCCATAGCGCTTTCATAGCTTCTAGTTCGTGCTCCGCCTGATCTGATGGTGCAGAAGACACGGTACCCTCCCGGACTTGGGAGATTAGATACTTGGCTAATTGTTTAGGTGTGGGATTGTTATATATGACTCGGGTTGCGATAGCTTCGGCGTCTACATTGTAGCCTGCAGACTCCAATCCTGCGCGGAGGAGGCGAGAGGCGCTGATGACTTGCATACTGTCGACCTGCGCATTAAGTTAGCTAGATGGATTCATTGCGAAACACCTGGTGAAGGTTTTCCATAAGGCAACTTACACCAGAAGAAAAGAAATCAGCATCGGCCTCAAGCATCTGTCCGCTGCCAAGTCTGGTGTGGAACAGGTCCTGGATTGACTCGGTCAAACTCTCTTCAGAGCTAAGGTCCAATTCTGGTGCGTCCACATCTGACACCTGGCCGGCCTTTTCATATAGCTCGTCGATTTCGTCTTTATACAACTTCAACGTAGCTGCTTTTTGGATAGTACCCTTCCCGGCGCGCAGAAAGGGCTTCTCAGGAGAGGATAACATGATGAACTCTCGTCCAATCTGGCCATGCGCCACCGTCTCCTTGTTTGCGGTGACTACCAATGGCCAGACCCTGTCGATGAGCTCTTTGGCTTCAGTCTCGTTCTTTGGTTGAGTGACTGGCTCTAACAACAAACTGGGTTGGAAGCGTCCTGATCCAACAACGAGGGCGCCAGTCACCTCAGGGTGATCAGAGACTATTTCCTCTATCGTCACGGGGTTCAACTTCTCGCCGTTAGAGAAGACAATGATGTCTGCATTGTCAAGTGTCAGTAGCTATAGCTTCCACAACCCATGGCATGGGATGAACATGTTACTCACTGTCCGCCCGTCCGTAGTATATCCAATGATCTGGCAAGGTAGGATGCGGCTTGTACAGGTCCTTTGTGTCGTATTCATTATCATCTGGGAAGGTGTAAAAGAAGCCTTGAAGACCAGGTTCCTTATTTTTGCGTACACAGACGAGCTGATAAACATCATTCTCGCCTTCAACTTTCCGCCACTCCGCCCCGAAATCTTCTGAATTGATAATGACTTGAATAGTGGATATTAGTAAATTTCTTGTCAGATAAGCTAGATGAGCTAGCGTCAAGGGATCGAGCCCGTGCGAGAAAAGAAGGCTTTTGATCTGGTAACTCACAATATTGCCACAGCTTGGGATCAGGTTGCAGGTAGACCGGGAAAGGGAAAAATCTGCGGCATCTAATTAGCCAAGTTTCATCGAACGGAGTGAGAAGCTGGACTTTCTTCCTTACTCTGTAGCAGAAATTGCATTGCAAAGCTTAACTCCTTTCTCGACTAATCGATTTCCAGCCTCTCTGGCAAGATTCCCTGTTGCAACGTTAGCGTTTGGCGTGTCGTGTGCTTCAAGCGTTGCAGTGAGTGACCCACCGCCTGCGAAGACAACCATATTTAGCTTTTTGAGAGATTCAACGTGTCGATCAGTTTGGCTCATGTCCTCAAGAATTGCAGGCCTATATAAATGATGGGAATTAGTTACACCTGTTAATGCGAAGAAAATGGATACAGCTCTTTGAGCCAATTTAGCGAGTCCTTACGGAAGCAATGTTCCTTGCACATCAAGTTGATCGAGGCATTCGGCAACAGAGTCGGCGGATAGAGGGCGGTCAGGTATACCAAATGCCGCCGGGGCCTCAAAGTACAGGGCACTAGTCAGGAAGCTGTACAGTCCAGCGGCGTGAAACATGGGCACTGGACAAAATGGTCAGCAACAGCCCGCTTCGTCAGGATTACGAGCAGGGAATTAGCGCACTTGGGTTGAAATTTCTTTTTGAATCTTCGCTAAACCCCCGGACGAAGATCTTGTATCCTTTCCAATCCGGCTGGCGATGGACATGATATATGTCAGAGACCGCTACCATGCCTTGGCGGGCGATGATAGGTTTGGGGATTCCGGTCGAGCCACTGGTATGGAGAACGCATAGCGGATCCCATTCTGCCTCCTCGAAGGTCTTAGAGTAAGGAACTGGTTCTACATCCTCTTCCGGAAACCAATTTTCAATCGGACCAGTCTCGATGGCTCGCATCTCCCGTTCCTGCAGCCAGGGCTGCACCACTGCGCGGTGGGATTTTGGAAAGGCCAAAATATGACAGTCCGTTTTATCGAAAAGGCTCAGCTGCGCTTCCTGAGAATTACGAGGTGAAACAAAAAGAGCCTGATGTCACAAGTAAGATTTCGGTCATCGAATATTGCGGCCTATCTCACCTGGTACCCTGCTTTGACAGCAGCTAGAACCATCACAATATATCGAACGTCGTTAGGCCCGATATATGCGATCGTAGGAAACTTGGTGGTCGGAGTGCCACAGTTCGCGATGATCTTGCGGGCCACATGGTTGATCGCATTGGCGTACTGCTTGAAGGTCACCACCTTCCATCCGTCCTTGGGGTTGGAGCTTCGAGGGTAGGAAAAGCATTCGCGCTCGGGCTCTCTGCGAGCAATGTCGTCGACTACGTGAGGCAGTAGACGACGGCCGTAGTCTTTGTTGGCGCTATTTGCAATTCCGTCGGCATTCCCGTTCATGGCGGCCATAGCAATATTGTTACGTGTGTGAATAGGAAGGCTCAAGGAATTCTCAAGTTAATTACGAATGGGTTTCTTAAAAGAGGATTGTAGTGCACTGCTGAAGATGTTCAAGTTGCTGGATGATTGGAATTGAATGGTACATCAGAAAGATCGATTCTCTTGGGACCCGGCTGATTCTTATAATCACTCAATCCCGACGGATTTACGATGTCTTCGCCTTTCATGTAGCGCAGCGGCACTACGATATACGCGAAAACAAATGGTTGCAATGAAAAGAAGGGGATTACTGGTGCCCTCGCATACGATGCTTATTGGTGCTGACAGGTGAAGGATTCTGGTAGGTATCAGGGATACCTACGTATTTCGGGATTACCTCAAGAGCCTGAAGCACATCACAGCGGGTCGATACCGAGGTCGCGCTGTGGTCGACAAATCTAATAATTGGATAGAGACTGTCACTGCGGGGAGGCGAGTGGTGCTCGCACAATCTCCTTGGGCATCATGATGAAAGCGAGCTGACGTAGCAGCCCGTATGGCGTTCCCACCAGTGCTGTTTTTGGCGGCTATTCTCGCGTGCCGAATCCAAGCCGACGCGAGCGACCGGAAACAAGCAGAAATATGGTTGCTTTTGGGGCCGGAAACTACAGTAGCTCTCCAGATTTAAGACGGCGATAGCAGACAGCGGTGGAGGCAACGGTAGTGAGAGCGGCAGAGATCCTCCACAATATTCGGGCGACCAAACGCCTTTGCCGCCTTCGACCTGCCCGTAATCAATAAGTGGCGTCCTGACAAGCATTTTGACGGCCGAGGAAGACCCCACTGGGAGACTCCAGTTACCATGAACTCGCCCGAGGTCCAAGTGCCCGATTGGTCGGGTCACGCGCGGGAGGATCACTATTCATCAATTTACATAATCCGTGCCTCCTAAACACTACCGAACCCTAACCTGGACACTAGTATAAAGGGGGTATAGTCTTGAGGTAATTATTGGCCAAGATATGTCATGGAGAGCACTATTCCTAATACACACATACATCCCCTCGATGATAGAGTCTCGCACATACTGGTAGTTCGCCCAAGTCACCTACTTACTACATGATAGTATATAACGATGATGCGACTCTCCAACCCGCTACTGTCCGACAGTGTATTAGAGATACCTGGATATTACAATTGCCATAAAAATTGGACTTTAGAGCAAAATGAAGTAATAAGAGAAGAGAGAAGAAAAGCGAAGGGAAGGGAAGGGAAGACTGTTTCGTTCCGCTTCAAGCTAAGAACGCTAATGTCTCCGCATTGTCTTGAGAGCTCGATGGCGAGAATGTGAGCTGTAAAAAATTCACTCTTACAGTCGGGATATGTTGTCCTTTTAGCTGGGTAGTCAGGTTTATATAGGCAGTCGGCCTTATTGTCAAGCTCAGTCGGATATTAGGGGAAGAGACATTCACTGTGACTATCCCCGGTAGGCCACAGTAGCTCCCCATAATACCACACCCTGACTCATAAGCATGCAGCATGATCGGGCTTACCGGGTTTATTTGCACCAAGCCCGACTCTTGCATATATGTAAGGCTGTGATATCATCTAAACCACAAGACCGCTTGTCTTCATAGGAGGACCGGCGCCAATTCCCTCTTACATCTTATGAAATTCTCAATTATTAATACCCTTAGGAGGCTCTTTGTCATAATTTCTTTCAGCCTCAAGGATCAAAGTCCGGTGGAGAGCTATGCAAAGCATCGGGGTTATCGGATTTCTCTTCCGCAAAATCTAAGTAATTAGATATCAACAATGCTTGTGTGAAAGTACTGGTATGAACATACGGAGGTCCCTAATCCAATATAAATAGCCGTAACTGCCTCTGGCTCCGAAATCGAAAGGTTCATCATCCATTCGACGTTTGAGAAGAAGAGTAAAAGAAAACAAACATTGTCTGCTTGTTCCCCGAAAACAAACCCACAGTATGTACCGCTACGCCGACTCTCACAAGACCCCGTCTGGGCCAGGAGATGCGCGTCCTACAGCACTCCAGATAATCAAAGATGAAGGACTCGAAGGGAACATGAAAGACAAAGTCTTTCTTGTTACGGGAGCATCATCGGGACTCGGTATGTACTCAACCCCTCCCGCTCCTGACCATTTACCTATGTGGCCTGCTTGTTTCAGCTGATCTGGCAAGCTTCATGACGCTGAACGCCAAGAACTGGACTAACGTGATATTTTTGGCGAAAGGTATTGAGACAGGACGTGCTCTAGCTAAAACTGGCGCAACTGTATTCCTCACCGTCCGCTCTCTAGAGAAAGGTCGTGCTGCATGTGAATCGTTTCTCGAGCCTGGTCGCGTTGAGCTGCTAGAACTCGACACAAGCGAGATGTCGTCCGTCCGAACCGCTGCCGCCAATTTCCTCAAGAAGTCACCTACGCTAAATGTCCTCGTCTGCAATGCCGGAGTCATGCTGATCCCGACTCGAGAGGAGAATAGCGAAGGCTGGGAGATGCATCTTGCTACGAATTATCTTGGTCATTTCCTTCTATTCGACCTTCTTAAAGATGCACTCTTGAAGGCTTCAACGCCGGAGTTTAACTCGAGACTTGTGAATGTCTCGAGTTCTGGCCATCATACGTCAGAAATCGTTTTCGACGACTTCCAGCTCAAGAAGCCCGGTGCATACATGCCGTGGAAGGCATATGGGCAGAGCAAACTTGCCCAGATATATATGGCAAATTATGTTGACCGCAACTTTGGACCTCATGGCCTGCATGCTCTCAGTTGTGAGTATTCATACTCGCCACGGTTCTTCCTTCTTGTCCTCCAAGTCAAATCCAAACCCTACAAGCTCCCCAATCTTGGAATCATTCACAATAGCGATAACTGACTCCGACTATTATAGTGATGCCTGGAGGCATTATGACGGGCCTCCAAAAGCATGTTCCGGCAGACGTTAGGCAGGGATGGGATTCAACACCTGAGATCCAGAACTTCCTCAAAAGCACTGAGCAAGGCGCTGCAACCACTGTAGTTGCTGCTGTAAGTAAAGAATGGGAGGGGAAGGGCGGAAAGTATTTGGAGGATTGTCGAGTCGCTACAGCCGAGCCACTAGTCGAGACCATATCGGGTGTGAAGCCCTATGCCTACGACGAAGCGAAAGAAAACAGGCTGTGGGAGCTCACGAGACAGACGCTGGGACTTAATTAGCCGGGAAAGAGGATAAGCACTGGTCTACATGATCAAGTCGACTCTTCTGAGCTCTGTCCTGATACGAAAACTATTGCGTCCTGTGCACTGCTATAACTCGATGTTGAATTATCTGGAAAACAACAGACGGGAATCGCGCAAATTTGCTCTTGGTCTCCAACAAAACCACCAACATTTTCCTAATAGGATTGTGTCTTTTTTGTTTTTTTTTCATTATCTATTTATTCATTCCATTTTACTCCTAGATATATTGTTAAAGGTGGCATAAATTTAATTGCTAATGAGTCGCCCAATCCTAGTCCCGAACCCCGCTTACTCCGGTGCTGTCTACGCGTTTAAGAATGACTTCACTATTCGCAGGGTTCTATCATTTAAATCCAAATCCATATAACATCTCCAGGTGCTTAGACCAACATGTACTGCATTGCAATATGGGTCTGCAACGAAGAGTGCTTCGCGATTCGTATGAGTCAAGAGATATACACCCACGCTAGCAGCAATTCCCGCGTAAAAGGTGCCTAAGATACCGGCAATTGCAGGACCAGCGATGAGTCCAATATCAGTCCTTTTGAATTGTTCGGACCAGCTATAAGCCCCTCCGATGAACCTCCACGAAACGAAGACGAAAGGCTGTAGGGCAACCACAGAAAGGATGACGAACAATGCTACACTACCTTGGGTAATGAGCTGTTCCAAGAAGTCCCAATAGAAGGGCATGTTACCCAGAAGAGCCGCGTCGGAACACAACCTCTGGGCCGAGCACTGCGCGGTGCCCAATCTTTCTCCCGTCATGGCCTGAGTACAGTCGTATCCCTGGGATATGCCCCCGTTTTGGAAGGCATCACTTCGTCCGACGGCCAATATGTGGATTGTTACGCCCCACTGAACAACCGCGAGCAACGAGAGAAGCCACGACAACACTCGTTTGGTGCTGGGTGATCTGTTGAGGACGCATGAGTATGGGTGGTAATGGATGTTAGACGCGAGGAGCCACGTGGTAGCCCATGCATAGATCGATAACGTTGTGTTCGGAACAGGACCTTGGATGAACTCAGCGTAATTCACCCACCACCAGACAATGTTGCCACCAAAGGTGTAGAGCAAAATAACCCAATTGATGGGTCCAATTTCTCGGAGCTTGCCCTCACAAATGTGATTGTCGGACTTGAATAAAGCCCAGTTCAGCTTAAGAAAAGTGAAAAGGTGTATGAGCGTAACTATATTGAGGCTTAATGGACTCTGCGTATCAACTTGAACGGCATAGGCGTTCTTCGCATTCATGACTGCAACATGAAATATACTTCTTTTCACAAACTGCATCGGACTAACCGGATGGATGAAAAACTAAACTAGAGAAGTTAAAAAAAAAAATTTTGACAGGCAATGCAGATCAGAGAAATAAACGTAAGGGATCTGAAAAGTCTATTATAGTTAGGATTCATCCCCAACGCCGGAAATGTAACGCAAATAACGCACGAAGCTATCCAACGGGCACGCTCTCAGATCTACATGCTACTACAGTGGGGGGACAAAAGTTTCGAGCTACACATACAACTTACACCAAAACACACTTATTCCGAAATAACTTTTTTTGCTACTTTTATAAGACAATAAATTTAGAAAAATAATCTTTAAATTAAAGCGATTAAAAGCTATACTTTATACTTTTTAAAGTTTTAAAACAATATAGTGTTAATTTTTAATAATTTTTTAAAACGCGTTTAAAATTATTTTTTAACTTAAAATAACTTAGCAACTATAAAAAATTAATAATAATAACTTATGTTTAATAAATAAAAAGAACTTATCTTTAAATATTATATTTATTTTTATTGAAAAATTATTGTTGAGAAGTTATCGCAGTTAGAAAACAGAGGGCTTTTTGAGAAATCGCTCGAGACTTTTGTCCAGGCACTGTACCTACATCACTGGATATAGTGCCGTGTCATTAGATGAATAGTGTTGTAACAACTTCTCCCACCTCGATAACAGCGCATACACAAGTCGAAATCGTCTAGGCCGTTTCCGGGGCACTGGCAACAGTCTAAAAGCGGAGGTTAGGATACTTTATCGGATCACGGGCGGGAGGCATTTTCAGAACTCACGAAAGAAAGAACCTGCACTGATGTAACTCTTGCACCGAGTGCAGTGGCCACCGTATTTGAAGCTGCTCGTTGTTGAGTGGTATCGTTTACAGGTACCCGGATACCTGGTTCCGTAGTGACCGTTGGATATTGAGATAGCGAAGCAGAACATGCTGACTTGGGTTTTTGCAACAAAGTCCGCTAGTGTAGCAGGAGTGACAGAGGGTGTAGTGGTAGGATCCAGGCATGTCTTCGCAAAGGCAGCAGTCTATATCCAGAACACATCCGTTAGTACTAGTCCCAAGGAGTTATTGGGAGTAGAGCTTGAAATATTGAAAGCGACAATGACATACGGTAGAAGGCCCCTTGATTCGCTGGCCTTTTACAGCTTGCGCAGACACAAGGAACCGAGTCCCTACTCTCCACACAATCACGGATGTACGCTGGGCAATCGGAACTATCAATTGCGCAAGGTACTGAGACCAGTGTGTGCCCGCCATCGCAGCGTTTGCCTAGGAGATAACATTCGTCGCAAAGATCAAAGGAGCCACATTTAAAACAATCGATACCATATCAGTCTCAACAGGCCCCTCTTTTTCAACAATGGGGTATATCAAGGACTAACGGAGGAGTTTTCCCTGTCGGACTTCGGCTTCGCAGAAGTTGCATCGGAATAGATACTTCTTTGTTAATTCTGATCTTGAGATGCTGGAACCGGGTCGAGGTTTCAACAAGTCGTAACCCGGAGTGGCAGATATCTTATCAAAAAGGTCCGGCGTAGTGGGAGTCTGAAGCATTTTCATAGCATGTTTAGTTTGGGTGCACCTGACGTTGTTGTCGTAGCATTTCTGGCAGATGTTGTAGTTGTCATCATGACAATCACAGCAATCTTGATCGGTGGTTATCAGCTTGCGTGTCATGGAATGTGGTGCTTGCAAACTTACGCCGATATGTACCCCGAGTGATCTTGGCCTTGCAATTGTTACAACTGAGCTTCGGTCCTCCAACGCTATGCCTGCATTCTGGACTTGCTTCCCCTAGCGCGAAGAGGAATTTCTCGGCAGCTGTGTGACCAATCTCCTGGGCAACGGTTTCGATTTGAATCATACCAGCATAATACGCAACTGCGTCCGTTGTCGCAATAGCTGCTGCGCTGCTCGTATCATTTGTAATAGAGTCCACTATTTTCTCTATAGCACCTTCGGCTCCGTGAAATGCGTCACCAGGGTTATCCAAAGTCCTGTGCTCGGAGACGCACCATCTGGTAACCCGGCGCCCAATTGCTCAATATTTGTAATGCCATCAATCAGGTCACTGACTTCAGTCCCTATTACCACACCAATGGCACCAATTGCAATGGGTCCAAGCAAATCTTTGGATTTGCTGAATTTGTGTAGTTCGACATTGCGTTTTTGCAGCTCTGCCTGTATTATCTCGAGCTTCCTGCCGGCGACGTAGGCGCTTCGAGTCTTGTATGCTGCAAATAACACCGACACGCCTCCTGTGGTGACGGCATCACTGACGCCAACACTTACACCGAAACTATTACTTAGTACCACTTTTCGGGTGGCTATAACTTCTTGCTGGCGGAGCCATTCTGTAGAAGCCTTTGCAGCCACCTGGCAAAAGTCGTTCGATCTGAACTCAAGAGTCTCTTGAATAGGCATTGCGACGAGTATTTGGTCAACGGGAAGCGTTATAACTTATCGAGCCCCCGCTTCTGAGCTCTGATCACCGCCGAAAACTTTCTTAAATATTAACGTCTCATATCATCTTATTAACCGATCGGATTTAAGTACGTGACTTCGTCCGGTGGCTCACCGTCCTCCGTGGTTATAATTAGTCTAGGATTTTGCTCTCAGCCGGGCTCTTGCTTAGCCATGGTGGCTTAGCAAGCTCCAATGTACACATATAGATGAACCTCGCTGTGTTTTTTATTTCCCTTCAATTTTCTAACTACTGTAAGACTGGTCGGATTTTATAGGTGACTAAGATTCTTGTCTTACTAAACCTAGTGTATAAGCCGCGCCATTAAAGGCGAAATATAAAATATATTAAATTAAGTGCGTTATATAATTATAATATATTATATTTTATATATAACGTTATATAATTTTTCGATAATATATAAAAATTTATATTAATATTTAATTATTTTTAATATATTATTTATTATTATTTTAAAAACTTTTAAAACAATAAAAATTAATTATTTTTTAAAATCACTTTATATATTAAATATTTTAAGCCTTATAAAATTTTATTAAGAACGTGGATTTTTTTTTTTTTTTTTTTTTTTTTTTTTTTTTTTTTTTTTTTTTTTTTTTTTTTTTTTTTTTTTTTTTTTTTTCATTGGCTGATCGCTTTTGGCTTTTTCTTAGAGCAAACAAGATTATTGTTCACTCCTCAACATGGTTGCTCAAATTTAAAAGCTTTGTTTGTCTACTCAATAATACCTAACACATTGTACTTTTGTTCTCAATTTAACCTCCTACGTGACATGAAAGAACACCATTGTGTTTAAATTAAAGACTTATCTAGGCGTCCTACAACATTTTTATCTGGAGATCCTTACTTAGATACTTAAGTAGCTCCAGGGTGCATTTCCTGTCTGGAATAGCATGTAGTATAGAGGATATCACGCAGCAACGTACAAACATGACCCGGTCTATTGTTTATTCTAGAGCTTGCCATCGATGTCAAAGTACTTGTGTACCTAGCTCGCGTAGCACTACCTCTCACGTGCTTTCCACGACCTAGGAGGAAGAGAATCAACTGATACCTCCCTTGTATGCAAACATCCACTACCTAGCCGCCTCAGCACTGCCATTACCTGACCACTCCACCTTTTACATTTACCTCTTCCATCACATCGACAGCAACAACAACGTCTGACTTCTTGCACAACCTCTCCTCGTCTTCCATCTTCTCACCATCACAACCGAGTTCGTCACCAGCAACAGAACTAACACCAGCACTATCACTACTGTCACCACCTCCTTCACCATCACTATCATCATTTCTAGTATTGTCACTATCACACTCGTCATCGGCAATACTATCAACATGATCTCCCTCCATCTGGCCGCCAAGGCCCTCATTACCTGGTAAGTGAATCTACGTGTGATTCAACCACCAGCAGCACTTCTCTCCGTCCCCTGCCTCTCATTCATCCCAGACACACGACGAGCCTCCAACGGCTGTACTCATCCTAGGCATTTTTACCAATTCTACCCCTGTGAGATGGGACTGCTTTGTTCCAAAGGCGTCTTGCACATGTGTCCCTGAGCACGTCGTTCCTAGTCATGTTCTCGAGATGCCTGTTAAGCGTGCCTCTTGTCACTGACTCCCATCTTCAGGTTGATGATCCAGATGTTGTACACAGCGGAACCGGGTATTTTCGCCCTCGGAATGCTCATGTGCTGCGTTTTCGGAAATACCAGTCGTTTCTGCCAGCCCTCTCTGGACTTCTTCCTTTTCATCTGGACCGCAATGGTCTCCAAACACATAGAGACTCTCCCAGAACCTCATGAATCAAGATTCGATGCGCACATTCTGGTGTTGGCGGGTCTCTGTCTTGTCGCTGGCGACAAGTTGCGATATACGCTCCTGGGAGCTTGGCTGCCTTACTTCTACGGAGCCGACAATTATGCCAAATGTGGCGCGTACCTATTCCTCGCTGCAGTCATACCAGTGCTCCCACATCTCCGCCGTGCTTACCAGGTTATCTGGCCGACGGTCTCCACGATGCTGTGCAATAGTATTCAAGTGGCATTCTTCAGATTGTGCATCTCTGCCATCAAGACTATAGAGTCGATCACACCGTGCTCCCTTCCTCCCTCTCATCCTCCACCGCCGCCACCCACATTTTCCATATCCACTGTTATCACCACGGTCAATATAGAGCCAGAGCAGCCGGAGCAGCCGGAGCAACCGGAGCAACCGAAAACCGCTATGATTGATAGCAGCACACAAACAGATCCTCCACCAGCGACCGACCAGAACACGCAATATGAAGAGGGTTGGCTTGCCCAGCCAGTCTGCGGTTTTGATATAAAGACTAAGTGGACATGGGAAACGAAGGAAGGTGGGTACCATAGGGTGCCGCTTGACGATGAACCGTCACCAATTAAGAGACGCAAACCCTGTCGTAGTCACAGGAGTTCGGCGCCAAGGGTTCTTTCGCCAGTCCCTTTACCTCCCGACTCGCCTCTCACCCAAGCTATAGTACCTGCTGATGCATTTACCTCTGAGCTACCTGCTGAGTGTGCTCCTGTCCCGAATACAGATATAAACATTGAAGCACAGCATAACTCCCTATCCTCGGCAGCCTCTCCTTCTCAGTCTTCAGTCCCATCCTCGATCTCAAACCCTGTCATATTCCCTCTGACCGTTGAGTCGGATTCCATACCGTCTGAGAGTGTGAACGACACTTCTATTGAAGAGCCTGTTTTGACCGCTATACCCACTGATGAAACAACAATGGTATCTGGACCTGTTGCCGAGACTCCTATTGAAGGACCTGTTTCGATTGTTGCTCCTATTGATCAGAGAACAATGACGTCCGGAATCGTCGATGAGACTTTTATTGAAGAACATGTTTCGATCACTATACCTATTGACCAGACAATACTAGCGTCTGAAACTGTTGACGAGTCTCCTATTGAAGAGCCTGTTTCGGTCATTATACCGGTTGATCCGACAGTAATGGCATCTGAAACTGTCGAGGTTGCTCCTCTACCAGAGCCCGTTCCGATTGCTACGCCCGTGCCCGAGAGTGTTGCCGAGCCCGTTTCCATCTTTCAACCCGTGGATCCAATGGAAACAATACCTGAGGGTATTGAAGAGGCACCAATCGACGAGTTTGTGTCAACTGTTACGCCGGTCGAAGAGATGGAGTGGGACTTCAATGGGCAAGATCTCCATCTTGATTCAAACGCCGAATGGACCATTACAGATGAGGATCTCGATCTCATCTTTAACGATGTTGACTTTAACCTTCTAAACACGGGTGAAGGCATAGAGAACATAGTATACGCGGAGGCAGACGACGTCCCCATCGCTGATGCAGACGATGTTGCCGCCACTGGGGTGGACAATATCCCATTTATCGAGGATTTTCCAACAGCTCCCGGTTTCTCTTTCCCACCTCTTGGCGACCAGATGGAAAACACCTCCCCAGACGTCGCCTCGGCCGATGAGCCCTCCAACAATAACATGGTTCTCGATGTAGAACCGGCGCCCGCCTCCGAAAGTCACGAAATCGACTTGTCGGAACTGAGTTCCCTCCCGCCTACTCCACGAGACACATCTCCTGCACCGCCCTCACCATCGGCATCTAGCGATCCAATCCCACCCATGCCAGACGCCGCCGCCAGCCCCGCCCGGCCGATGTTGACGGCTGTCTCAATATCAAATCGGCTACCGCCTCTACCGCCACTACCATCGCCTGCCGAGCCACCCATTGCGTTCAATAGTAAGCAATTCTCACAGTTGTATCTTTTTAGTTCCAGCCAGCATCAGAAATAGCAGCCTGACTTCCAAAACGGTACAGACTAACCTTGAGTGTTACAGTGGCCGCAAGCCCCGCAGCACCAAAGCTCGACTCACGCTTTATCCTCACCAGCGCTCCGAGACAGCTTTCGTGTAACATTCGGGCCTTACAGCCCGGATATCGGCCGGCCCGTCAACTGAGCGAGGCACCTCGCACTAAGATCGTCTACGTAGACGATTACGAGGGGAATGACGGATATCGGCAGAAGGCGCTGTGGCACGCGCGGGGCTCGCCACTCCTTGACGAAGAAGCGCTCGCTCAAGTAGAGCAGCGCATGAACCAAGCCGGAGAGGAAGCGAAGAGGGACTGGTCATCCCGGCGAGCCGGCATCGAGGAGCAGACGGCCCTCGATTTGGCTGCAAAGAAGCAGCGAGACAAGGAGAAGATGGAGGCCATTCACGAGGCGCAGCGGGCTGCAGCCGCCGCGAGGCCCCCGAGAAAGAAGAAGGAGAAGCCTGCTTCTTGTTTTATTACCCCCAAGAGGAGGGGAAGGCCCTGAATCACAGGGGAATAAATGAACGAATAATGATGTGAATAATAGCTGTATAATTTGCTGAATGAACAGACGGACAAACGCATGATGGCATGAGTAAACATATCTCAGGATTGTCTCTTCAATGAGGATGGTCCAGACCAGCTGAATCCACTGAAGACTTAAATGAGCAAAGATGTGACATGGTACACAAATAGCGTTCCTCCTTCGAAAACAGTTGCTTGCTCGGCAGGAAGATTTTAGGGAAACGAGCCTCAGTCTAACGCATACCCTTGATGATTAGAATGACTACCTACCTAACCTGTAGCCGTAGACAGGTAGATGGCCACGGACATAGCTGTAAGGACGCCTCGAGCGCGAATGTTAGTTAGTATAGTAGCACGCGTTGAGTTGAGCGTTGAAGAGATCAAAGCATGTACACAGAGTTGGAACTTGGTTACATCACGTGAGCTCGTGTCGGATTGGCCCGAGCTTTTCGACCGGCTAGCCCAAAGAGCGCGCCGTTTGTGCACGTTTCTTTTTGCAGCCGCTCCCGCTGCTGCGGGCGATCACTTGAACTCTCAAGGGGGGTTGTTCCGAAGCAAAACATGGGGTTGGCTAGGTACCTAAGGTACCTACCTAAGGTACCTACCTAAGGTACCTACCTACCTCTGCTTCTACCTGCGACATACTGTGTGCGGTAACCTTCTGCCAGAACAAAATAATCCAACCATCTTCACAGGCTGTCTAAACCGTCTCTTTCCATTGAATTTACATTGCCAGAGTGTTTTACTTAGAGGCGCAGGTAGGAAACACGTTGTGTGAGAGAATTTAATATGGACAACATTAAGACCCTGTTACTTGTGAGCCGGCTATGCTACCTCTTGCGGAAAGTACTTACCTACAGGTAGACGTGCTAAAAACGTGTTGTAAAATTTTAGTGGACGGACCTATATCAATAGGGCCGTCTAGGTGGCTGGCAAGACACCAAACATACTTACTACCTACCTAGGTACTTATATGTACCTCCCTACTGCGTGAGTACAGCGATTTGCTGGGGTCAGCTCGCTGTTGAGCAAGCCAAGTCGCGCAACTGACCCTATCGCGCCATACCACCAGACGGCGCAACCCACCACAAGCCCCAGTACCAGCATGTACATCAGTGGGCCGTACCGCGGGGCAGGTGCCTTCCGAAAGAGGTATATACCTAGGTACCTACTAAGGTTACCCTAAACATTGAAGGTGTTGCACCTGACTTCTTGCCTTCAACTTGCACCTATCCATGACAAGGGCTGCTTCTCCCTCTTCAATATTACAGCAGTCTCTGTCGCTATTTTTTCTCCTAGATGCCTGATCCATGGTTTTAATTACTTTTTATAGCAAATTGTCAGTGTATTAAACAAATATCTTGATGGTGAAGCCGACTAGCAGACTGCTGTTTTACCGCTCTATTTAGTAGTGTGCGTTGTCTTAGGTACATGGGCTCCAGGTACCTGCTAGTACTTGCTGTAGCACTTGTACTGGACCTTGCATCCCTCCGAGCTTGGCTGAGTTGGCGACAACGCGTATTCGCTCTCCTTCGCAACCTCGACAAAGAAGAGAATAAAGCCGGCTTCTCGAGAAAAACCCTCGCCATTCTCACATCACACGCCACCGCGGAGCCAGCAGTTGTTTTTGAGTATCACCAGAATCGAGACCCGAGGTAGTAGGAATACCAGGACGCGACCGGGACCGGGTTTGGCCGCACAGTACGCGACAGTCGGTGCCTCCGACTGACTGACTGACTGACTGACTGACTGAACTGCTTTGGGCCACGCCGCTCCGAGTCGCTCTTTGCCCTCGTTTCCCCCCGCGTTGCCCCCCCGTCCTGATCCAGCCAGCATGCCAGACATGTCGCAGCTTGCCAGCAACAGCACTTCCGCTGCGTCGCGTGGCTATGATGCGGTTTCTTCTTCCCAGTCTCAGTCCCAGTCTCAGTCTCAGCCCGCATCCGGCAGTCAGAACCAGAGCCATCTCTTCCAAGACTCCAGCAACGACTCCCAGGCCACTAACTCCACCTCCAATGACACCGACCGCGTCTTCACGCCACCCGAGAGCGACAGCGAGAGCAGCAACCGCCATGGCAACGACAATTCTTCCAGCCAGGACTCCCAGCTGATGCAGCTGTCCAACCTCGCGGCTCTGCAGCAGAAGATGGTCGTGTCGCGCGACGACGCAGACGTCAATGGCGTGCAGTCGAGGAAGCGAATGGCTGACGGCGTCGTCAAGCACGCGCGACATCACTCCAGCGCCTCGCCCGTGCGAATGGGCCATTCGAGGAACACGAGCACCGTGAGTGTCGCGTCGACGGCCGGGAGCCGCATCGGCGAGGTATGTATTACATATGTTAAGGCACTGGTTGCACGGACAATGGCTAACACCGTCGCCAGCTCTCCGCCGAGTTAAAGGCCAAACTCTCTTACGCTATGGTCAAAGTGAATAATGGCTGGCAGAGTCACTCCATTGACGAAGTCGAGTCGCTGGCATCGCAGGCCGCTTCACCGACTTCTAGCACATCAACTTTACATGGGAGACACGGGTCATCAGCAAGTCCGCGGATATCACTTGCTGGCCTCCGGCAGACTGCTTCGAATCCGTCAAGCATGACTACAAGCCCAGTTTTTCAACACCCGCAGGGCCGCGCTTATGAGTCTTATTGGAGGGAGAGCATCTCCAAGATTCCCAACACAACATCTCCCATCTCACAAGTTCCGACTCTGGCACCCCCGGCGTCCATCCAGCCGCGCCAGGCGCTCGCAACGAACCCGCGGCGCCATTCCAACGCTAGGTACACACCTGCGTACTTGTCACAGTCTCACCATTCTTCACCTCATACTCCATCACAACCGAGTCCTCTGCAAAGTACACCAAGCCAGCATCATCTCCGCACCCCAAGTGTTGATCCCATTCTCTTCTCCCCGCCCCAGAACCTACGTGAGCAGGAGGCCTTAGAGACTCTATTATTTATGAGTAGCCCGGGCAACTCTGCTAATCTGAAGCACAACTTCCCTTCACCCCAGTTATCACAGCCCCGAAGTGGCACGCGAGCCGCTCTACCTACGTCTCGGCTCGGACACACAGGCGAGGTGACCAGCCAAGGGCGGAGGGCCTTGCCCACAGGACGGCCGCAGGTACAGCCAAAGCGCGTGGAATTTGAGAAGTCACCTGGTGCATCAGTCGGTATGGATATCGATGAGCAACCTGGATCCTCGCATGTGCGTGCCATGCCACGACGGAGAACTATCAATGGATCGATGCCACGGCCTTCGCTATCGATACCTGCTGGCTTGAGCGGCACGTCACGGCCCAAACCGCCGCTAGGAGACGATGAGGTACAACGCATGATTGACCGGGCGGCTGCAGCTGACAGTTCGGATTCGGAAGGCGAGATACAACTACCGCCAGGCAGTCGACGAAATGGAACAGGGGTTGGGACATGATGATGTTATGGTGCCACTTGTCCGCCATGTCTGTCAGCATTGTTTACAAATTTTGGTTGTTTTGGGAAGGAAAGTTTTCGTTTCTCGCAAGAAGGCTGCAACGCCTCAAACCACGTCGAAGGATCCCCGTAATAATGGCCGCCGCATTCTATATCCCAGCCTTTGATTTGAACGATCACGAAGCATGCACACGGAAATTTCACGAGTTTCGCATTGGTGACGGCGGTTGATAACGGTCGTGGTCGTGGTGGTGGCAGTTGTCCTTTCGGAGCATTCGGCGCATTTACACGGCATTTATGAGCATAATGAAAGATGAGATGTAAATTGAGATGCATTTTAGGTAACCTTAGGTAGGTCACAGCCCACTCCAAGCAACTTGCATGACAACCAAACGAAGATACCACAGAGGTAGAACCAGCATATATCAAAAGTACGAGTTGAAAGCAGATTCATTGTTTTTTGAACTGTGGGTAAAGTCAAAAATATGTGGAGGGACCACACCAGACGTTGTTGGACAGACAGAGTGAGCCGCGCCTTCTGGGATGATGCCTGTTGCCTCACAATGATTGGCATGGAAAGCACCGCATGCAGTGTACCGCTATACCGGTATATGAAGCCAGCTTGTACAGTACACTGACTCGCATTGGTATATGGGGATGTGAACATCGCGTTGAGTGTTCTAATATACTATACTATGACCAGGGCTTATCACCCTCCAATTTACACAGCTACCTTGCACAACTGAAGCGCATGATTATCACCCTGTAGTGCTCGAGTAACTCTATGTAGTCCTAGTCCATCTTGAAGTGCAGTTAGTACTTACTGAGGGGGCAGTGCCTGCCTGAGACAGCAAGCATTGTATAAGTAAGTAAGTACTTACATAGTAGGTTAGGTAGGTACGAACTGGGGTCAGCTACGCCATGGCAGAGGCGGCCTTATAGCACAACCCTTTCGCCCCATCTGACGTATTGAAACCTATAACGCGGTCCTCGCCTGCACAGCGGTTACCAACCTGGGAAACCGTAGCTCTACGGCGTTCAACTGTTTCTGCGCCTTGCGTCCGCGTAATCGCTTTGACTCGCCCTTCCGCTAACCCACCATCCAGCCAGTCAGTAGAGCGTATGCGACAAGTCCCGGATCTCAGTTCCTTCTAAGCGCTTACCTTAGGTGCTATATCGTGGTTACCTAAGTGCCTAGGTAGGTAGGTGAAGCAGGTACGGTGAGTCAAGGTATTTAATCCTTCGTCATGTTGTAACACCTGGTTCCGTGATTTGTCCGGGCTTGTTATATATGGCGTACTTCCTATTCCCACCCTCCATACCTAGGTAGTTTATGAGATTGACCTCACGATATAACTAACATGCAACACTATATATCATATCTTCGCTCTTCCTTCTCATCTCCTTTTTCCCTCGATCGCACACTCACCTATAGTCACACAGTCTACTTACCGCGATCCTTCTGATATCGACATCCTTATCATCACTCGCCAACCTTCACCATGTCTGCTTCGGACTACTACAACACAGACAAATCTGGGGGCGAGATTATTACATGCCACAACAGAGTCAGTCGCCATATCCCCAGCAGCCGACCTACAGCTGCTCGCACTCCTCGCAGCAACAGCAACAGCAACAGCAACAGCAACAGCAACAGCAGCCGCCGCAGTACATGGACCCGAACGGAGGAGTTGATGGTGAGCGCGGTCTGGGCTCGACCATAGTCAGTGCTGGCACAGGAAGCTATGTGGGACATAAGCTCGGGAAGGGCACTGTGGGAACGCTCCTTGGAGGTGCTGTCGGCGCCGTTGCTGCGAATGCTTTTAGCCACAAGATCAAGGGACATCATGGGAAGGAGCACCACGACTATCATGGTAATCACCACGGTCACCACGGTCATCATGGCCCACCCCGCAATCCTTACGGGCATGGGAGCGGAAATGGGGGATTACTGGGGAGTGCGTCGGGCTTCTTGCGTCGGGCTTCTTGCGCCGTTGCAGCCATAGCAGATCGCATTCCCGTGAAGGAAGCTTCGAGTCTGGGTATCTTCCCGGCCCTGGCTGGTTTGGCGGCCCAGGTGGCCCTCACGGACGCCACACACACCACGGCCATCACGGCCATCACAATCACCATGGTCCTCCCAGGCCCGGACATTTCGGTGGTCCCGGCGGTCACCATGGGCACCACGGGGCATTCTAAACCCGAGCGCCCAGTTATCACACTTGAGGATAGAGCAAAAGGTAATTATGTGAAACAGAGTGCACGGACATGATATTGGCGTTTGGGTATAGAGTACTGGAACTTGCCTTGTAGTGATATTATACTGCCACTAAGCTATGGACACAGTTTCGAGAGGTTAAACGCTTTGGAGCCGGCGAGAACGCCAGATAAAGAACGAAAAAGAAGTCTCCCTGTCGACTGAGTTCTGAGTTCCTCGACGTGCATCCTCCCAGTCTCTGAGTGACCGAGGACCACTATTTTAGCTTCTCATGATCCACGTGCCTTACCTCAATCTTTAACCACTTACTATGTTCTCTTCTCTTTAGCCCAGGGAGAGCATGTTCTACCTATCAGCAGCGTATGCCACCTTCTCCTTGATTTCTAGTCCGTTACCTGCAAGAGACGAGCTCTCAGTCTTACTACATTGCCTTCTGACGAGTAGTACTGTTCGCCGGAGTAGGTGCTTACCTAAGGGTAGAAACTACGTGGGTATTTCGCGAAGCTCTCAACAAACGTCATTGGCCCTCCACGGCACACGGACGGGGTGGTTGAGTGTCTGGGGCGCTCAGCAAAGCTTCAAAGAGTCTTCTCTTCATCTCTTTTCTTCTTGCCACTGTAATCATTCACGCCAGCTTGGACCTTTCACAAACACTGCACCGCGAAGGCTTACACTTCGATCCCAAACAACAAGACTTTAACACTACCTAGTACATGTGAGTTACTATCTTTCACTGTATGTATATCTAATTTCTCACGTCCCAAGCATGTGAGGGCACGGGTGTCTGGTGTTGTATGCTCTTTGGTGAGCCTGCCAGGTGCCAGAACCCACGTAACAAGATATTATTGTACCACATGCAGGAACGAACATGGCACAAGATGAGTGACAAGAATAACAGCGCCCAAACAACAGTTGCACGAGTCACAACATAACCCGAGAAGAGTCAGAACTGAGTCGAAAAGGTGACTTGTGAACACTAAGCTTTATATGCAGACATAGCTTCCCCTTGGGATACTTTGCTGCAGGCTCGCTTCATCACCACGGCGTGGTGAGAGATGCCACTTATCTGAGATCTGCACACTCTCCTATACCTCTGATACCGGCAGTGAGATGTGGGCTGTCCGGATAATCAGCTATTCGGGCAGCTTATTCGGAAATTGTTAGTACAGAGGGGAAGTTGTCAATGAGATATACAAACAATGGCAACAGAAGACACTATCACACGTGCCTATTTACAGCCCACTTCTTCTGTCACCCAAAACCAGCGTCGCTCGGAGACGCGTGGGCGCTCTACGTCAGTCTCTCGCCCGAACCACCGCTTTACTGTCCACCTGCAGCAGACCATCGCCAATAATGATGAACACTCCGACACTTCAGAGACACTCATTGAGATAGAACCTTCTTTATCAAGTACTTCTAATGATCAACTTCCTATCCAAGGACACAATAACGCAGATTATATTCGTTGTTTTTACTCGAAACCTCTCCCACCTACGCCTCACGAGCCTGAATCTCACATGTCGGATACATCTTATTTGCTTTCTGGTCACTCCGACAGCTCTTCCAGTTTAGATGTCGTAGATACCGCAACAGCTATCAACCACTTAGCTGTATACGGCTCTACCAATTCGCCTGAAGATAGTAAGCCTCCTGTTATTCTCAAGAAAGAGGGACGAGGGCGCTCCCTCCTTGTAGCTGAATTGACAGATCTTAGGGATTTCTGATTTTATGCCCATGGAATTAGCTGGCAATCCTGATCCCGCGGGCGCGGGCGGCTTTGGGAGCCGAAACATCCGAGGCACAAGTAATTCAAATACCGCCCGTGGTCGTGGTCGCGGTGGCGGTCCTAGCCGTGGACGTGGCCAGGCAGCTTCTCGTGGACGAGGTGGAACATCACGCTCAGCAAAGCGGCCGCGAACCCAAGACGAGAACAACCCCGATGATGATGATGATGGAGAATATGCCCCTGGCGGGAAAAAAAGAAAGGTTAATGATCGTGAGAAGAGAGCTCCTGTCCCAGAGCCCGAAAGCCACCCGACCGAGGTTGGTCGACGGAGAACCAGTCTTCGGGATCGTCTCATCAAGGGCGACTATGAGCCTCAACCTATTGGAATGAGAGCATACAAAATGAAGCAAGGTCGGCACATTTTCAACTTCACTTTCTTTTTAACTAGCCTCCCATGCTAATTGTTTGGAGTAGCCGCGGCTGCTGCTGCCGCCGCCGCAGCCGCCGCCGATGTCGTGCAAGCACCTCCGGCTCCAGCCAGCGCCCGCCAGCCTCCTCGGGAATTTCTTGTTCCCATCGAGCCTAGGCAGGAAGCCGCCACGTAAGTCGAGGAAAAGAAGATGCTTGCTCCCCCGTTGGTCATGAGAATCTAATAAACGAATGGCAATAGGGCTCCTGCTTATTCGGCCAGCAGTTTTACGAGCGGTAACGACACAGTGAACGTCCAGCACAACCCTCGTATCGCATACAAGAGTACACCTATGCACCAGCTACATTTTCCCGAAGCTCTTCTACTCGCGATCAAGCAGAACGCGCTCAAGTGGGAGGCCAAGGAGCACGCACTAAGTTCCGTCTTCGTCGTCGCACGTATTGCCGAGAACGACATCGCGGACATGCACGTGTTCACCACCCTTCGCGATGCCACAGTTGACGCTCTCCACATGATGGCGCGCGAGCACCCAGAGGCTTTCGCGTCTTCCCCGGGCAGCGACGATGACGGAAACGAGATCAAGCAGGAAATATCCCTGCCGGCTTCTGCTATGATTCAGCAGATCCTGGCTCGACCTGATTTCCAGCAGGTCCCTATGGCCGTCGACCAGAGCAACGCCGGCGCATCTGACGTCGATGGAAACTCCGTCTTCGTGATCAAGAGCGAGGATCCAGAGGTGCCTCCCCCTTCGCGCATCGCGGACCCTCGACCGGACTCCAACAGCCGAGGCGAGCTTCTGCTGAGAGATGCCCCTGAGCCCACTTACGTATATTGCGGTAGCTACAAGATCTCGTCCTTCGGCCTGAAGATGGAGGCTCGTCGCGCCGATGGAGCTGCGGTCAAGGTGTCTGTTCATCTTAAGAATCTGCGCAAGCCGACGGACGTCCAGACTGTTCAACCTCGGACCGCCGCGTTCTAGCTGGAATAGCGAGCCAATAATTTCTTGCTAAGGCACCTTGTTCTACTGTGTCATGGAAGTCTGGGAAGGTTGATATCTATGATCCCGCAAGGGCATGATTCTGGGAAATTTCCAAGTGGCTGTCTGCACTCTTACGCGAAGCATTTGTGGGTGGACTGGAGATCACTTGATACACATGCCGTAGATCTCGCGGCATAGATTTCAGATCGGAGTGAGAAGTAATATCGGCATAGATCCAGACATAGAGACTCTAATCGCAAAGTAGCCGTAATAATGAAACACGTCCTCTTGTCTCCCCTTTCCTTTTGTTTTCCTTTCCTAGGAGAAAGAATAACCGTGATTTACGTATACACTAACTGGTATTTCCTCTCACACCCGCTCATGCTACCGTGAGCGTGCTTGTCTGCCGAACATCGCGGCTGCTAGAACCTACGTAGAAGGTGAATTCACCCGCAGGGATCACCCAGTTCTGCTTCGTTGTGTCCCAGACGCTGATGTCGCGCCGTAGAAGCTGGAATGAGACGGCGCTTTTAGCGCCTGCGTCCAGGAGGGTCTTTTCGAAACCGCGCAGCTGCTTGGGCGGCGCGTTGGCCGAAGCCGGGTATCCCACGTAGAGCTGCGCTACCTCGGCGCCCTTGACGGCCCCGGTGTTGGCGACCGTCACGCTCACGGTCGCGACGGGGTCCCAGAGGTCTGCTCGCCCGCCGGGAATGACACTGCCCGTAGCGGCACCTGATACGGGTTTTCCTTCGACGGCAATTCCGGAGTAGGTGAAGTTGGTGTAGGCTGAACACGTTAAATGTCAGTCATAGTTAAACAAAAGCGAACAAGTGTGAATATGTGAGAGACTTACACAGGCCGAAACCAAACTCGTATCGAGGCGCAATATTCGCCTTGTCAAAATGGCGGTAGTCGATGAATAGACCCTCTGCAAAGTTATCGCTGCCGCTGGTGATAGTAGTGCCGTAATCGCTGGCGGACTTGGCGATGGTGTACGGCAGCTTGCCCGACGGCGCCGTGTCGCCGTACAGAATGTCAACAAGCGCGTTGCCGTTCTCCTGGGATGGCAGGCCCGCCCAGACGACGGCCTTGACGTTGGCCTGTGCGAGGATCGTCTCAAGAATTATGGGGCCGACGGAGTGCACTACGACGATGACGTTCTTGTTGATGGCCGCGACGGCCTTGACGAGATCGTTGCCGCTGTGCCAGGGGTCTAGGTTGTTCCTGTCGCCCGCGTTGCCCTCCACCGTGATGTAGCCCTCGCCCGAGTCCGACGTGATGAAGACGATGGCGGCGTCGGCACCATTCACGGCCCCGCTCACGCTCCCCGTGCTATCGGTGGACGAGACGGTGACTTGCGTCCCGTCCGTCTGTGCACGCGCCTTGATCGTGTCTGCCGGCGCAGTGAAATAGGGGTAACTGAAAGTCGTCTATTAAGTAAAATGCCACCACAGCTCTAGGGGAAAAGGATTCGGCTTCAAGAATACTTACGTTGCTGTTCCTGAGCCCCAGCCCATTCCTAGAGCGCCAGTATTGCAGCCCTGGTCACTGCATGCGTTCTGACCATGCTGACCGAGCGCGGCGGCCGAGCCGACGAGGCCAAGCTTCGCTGGTTTCTTCAGGGGTAACACGTTCCCGTCGTTCTTGAGCAGCACGATGCCGTCGCGGGCGACAGCCCGAATGTTCGTTTTGTGTGTCCCCTGGACGTTGGCGTTGATGTTGATGCTCGGGTAGCCGCTATCCTGGCCGATGAGATACCACGACGCGAGGATGCGACGAACCATGTCGTCAACTCGGGACTGCGGCACCTGGCCACTGCTGACGGCCTGGCTCAGCTTGGAGCCCCATAGAACTGTTCCGCCGTTGTAATCGGAGCCCGGCATCGTCATGTCGAGTCCTGTATTTGCCGCCTGCTGTGTAGTGTGCTGGGCGTTCCAGTCGGTCATAACGTAGCCTTTAAAGCCGAGCTCCTGCTTGAGAAGCTTGTTCATAATCCCGTCATTCTCGCATGCCCAGGTTCCCTATATGGCAGGTCAGTATTTAGTCACCGTGGCCACTTGAGCGGAATGGGGGGAGGCAAGCCATAGGGGAGTCGTTTACATTGATCTTGTTGTACGAGCACATAACCGAGGCTACGTTTGCGTGGACAGCATCTGCGAACGGCCACAGGTACAGCTCGTGCATGGTACGGTCGTCAACGCTAGAACTCATGGTCTCACGGTTAAGCTCCTGCTCATTGAGGATATAGTGCTTCGCGGTCGCCTGGATGCCGGCGCCTTGCATACCCGTGATAGTCTCTGCCATTGCGATGCCCTGTAGATAGGGATCGGCTCCGAATCCTTCCCAGTTTCTGCCACCGGCGGCGTTTTTGCCCAATGGCCCTGCGACGGGGCCCAGAAGGACGTGGATGCCACACCCCTTTGTTTCTTCACCCATGAACTGCCCTCTCTCGCGAATGAGAGTTCGGTCCCAGGTTGAGGCAGCCTGGATACCGGGGGTGAACGCATTCACTTTCGTGCCATACCGGACACCCAGAGGTCCATCCTATTTAATGATCCGGAGTCAATGCTTGTCAAGTATAGGGGGGAAAAGGGCAACTGTTCAGAGTTTGCAGGAATACAAGGGGTAGAGACCTCCCCAATCTTTGTCTAGAAGGGGGTTATAGGTAACACTCGTGGACTGACCTGGAGGCAGAGCTGTGGGTAACCTATAGAGCTCACGGCCGGCGTGTTACCCACGCAAGGGCCTTTACCCCAGCCGACCCCAGTCACGATGTTGATTTTGTCATTCGACGACAGCTTAGCCAGCGAGGCGTTGGCTTTCGTGTAGGCCGCATCCCAAGCCGTGCTGTCAGCGGCCGACAAGACGCTCTTTTTCGAAACGGCGTCAGCAGGGACCGCGAGAGCTGCGGAAGCCGCTGACAGGGCCGCAGCAATATCTTGGAATCTCATCGTTAACTACGAAGAGCGAAAACGTCTTTGGGAAATGCACGATCCGCCGACCCTCTCGCCTCGACAACGCCGCACGATGCGGGAGGCAACAGCTTACCTGTACCATCTTATACCTCATTGATTTCGCCTTACTTGTTTTCGTTCCGTATACTAGGTCGTGGAAAGACCCACAGCTAATATGCAGCCATCATGGTCAGCTAGCTAATGAAGAGTGCATGGCTGTTTACTCCGCGTATCAGCCAGATCAGGCAGGCTGCGGAGGAGCGGGCTACACAGGAGCATCAGCACCTTGCCGTATTCCCCGTGATTGAGGGGAATGGTGTAGATTGGTTCGTCTCTTGTCTCGCGTGTCGGCAAATGCTCGGATGGTCGTCCTGCGCATGTCCCGTGATGCCAAAAGCACTCTTCTTGTATCCCCGACGAGAATCGCGTGCGGAGCCTGCTTCCGGGCCGCGTTTCCCCCCTGTTAAACTCGACAAGGGAAAACGTCTCCCGCGTTTCAAGCCAGATGGAGCACGCCATTGCAGATCAAGCTCCCGAGCCCCTACTATGTCCTCCATTGGGATTTTCGATAGAGCCGCCTAAATGGCGAAGCGCTGGGCACCCGATCCAATTCATGCGATTATACCCAGCACCATCACGACCCTCTACGCAGATGAATGCGTAAATATGCCAAGACCGTTGCTGATCGTTCTCCAGTCGCATTCAGGCTTGTATACATACCTAGGTATCCGGTTTTGGGGGGGTTTTTATGTTTCTCGACCTGCCTTGTTCTTCCGACCGTAGCCACGGACCGACCTTTTTAGGGTATTTGTCGAGAGTCCAAGCTAATTGATGGTTTTTGCGCTCCGCGGATGAAGACTCGCACCGAAAGTCGAACTGTATGAGGATACCACTGGAGTCCCAAACGATGACATAACAAGACCGTAAACTCTTCTAAATCTCTATGCAAGCATGTATCTTGCGAGTCTCTCAGCTTCGCATTTGCTTCGGTGGATCTAGCCAAGCCCGGATGATATCGGCCGAATAAGAAATGACGAATGAAAATCTCGTTCCGATCCAATTCACTTGGCTTATTTTCGTGAGCTGGTGGGCGGATCAGTCCTTTCGATTTCGGCGCCAAACACGGCGCATACTGCAATTGCACGCCCTTCAGCCTACAAGGCGGGCGGTCGGTCGATAAGTAGTGTAGCGACCGACAAGACGCAAGAGGGGAGGGTTCTAGCGGTTTGCACTACATATTTAGACCCTGCAGACACGCCGAGTTAAGACCTAGCGTTTCTCGAAGGGCTAAGTTATGTACAGATAACGGCCCAGGTGTGAATCATCGATTGACTGAGTATTCTCGAAACCCGAGAACCGGACATCGTCGTTATGTTTCGCCGGTTACCTATATCGGACTTCGCGTCGGAGGACAAGATATACGGATATTTGATCAGGCCGCTGTTTACTTTTATAGTCGATTGCAAGTCTATCGGTCGTTGCTTACCGGCTTCATTCAAAATCGCCTCAGAAAGATGAACGTTGTAAAGTCATCAGTGTTCGGGAAGAGGGCGCTTCAACACTTCGAATTTAATCCCGATTACCGCAATCTGAATCATGGTAAGGTCATCAAATGATACACGCCTGACGACCAGCGCTGATATTACTGATAGGGTCATTCGGTGCTGCGCCACGCACCATTAGAAAGCTCATGCGGCATCACCAAGACCTGTCCGAAGCCGCGCCTGACAGCTACCTTCGATATGAGTATCCCGTCATTCTAGACGAGTGTAGAGAGGCTATGGCGAAATTTGTGAACGCGCCTACCGACACGATCGTTTTCGTTCCAAATGCCACTACAGGTGTTGACACCGTCCTTAAGAATCTCACGTGGGACAACGATGGCAAGGACGAGATTATCTACTTTAGCACTGTTTACGGCGCCTGCGCCAAGATCATCGATTACGTCGTGGACAGCAGTCGTGGGCAGGTATCGTCACGGCCTATAAATATCTCGTATCCGTGTGAGGATACGAACATCGTGCAAGCCTTCCACGCCGCTGTAGACAGCAGTAGAAGCTCCGGGAAACGCGCGAAAGTTTGTTTGCTCGACACGGTCTCGAGCCTCCCAGGCGTCTGCTTCCCCTTTGAGGCGATAACCAAGGCGTGCCGGGCTATAGGGGTACTGAGTCTTGTGGACGGTGCCCAAGGTGTAGGAATGATCAAAGTCGACCTTCAAAGTCTCGATCCTGACTTCTTTGTCTCCAACTGCCATAAGTGGCTGTTCGTCCCTAGGGGCTGTGCCGTGTTCTATGTGCCACTGCGTAACCAGCACATGATTACAACTACCTTACCCACCTCTCATGGTTATGTTCCTAAATCCGGATCTAGGTTCAATCCTCTCCCTCCATCTAGCAAGCCTGCATTTGTCAATAATTTTCAATTTGTCGGTACACTCGACACAAGCCCGTATGTCTGCGTGAAGGAGGCTATCGAGTGGCGTGAGCAGGTTCTCGGAGGCGAGGCGAAAATCAGTAAGTATTTCCCATCGTCATTCACTTCATTGAAACGTCCAGACGGCAGACTCAGTTTTGGCTTAAGACGTCTGAAAAATCTTCACCGTGTCCTATTCCTTTTTGGGGGCATACTTAGAGAGTTCACTCAGAATGTTACTTACTGACCTTGAACGTTGTAGTGGAGTACACCCAAGCTCTAGCCAGGGAGGGAGGTAGGATAGTCGCTCGCATACTAGGGACTGAGGTATTGGATAACGAGTCACAGAGTCTGTCGAGGTGTGCCATGACTAATGTCGCTCTACCTATTGGTGTCAATAATGCAACAATCACAACACAGCATTGGATGATGAGGACGATGGTGGAAGAATACAAGACTTTCATTGCCCTGATTATCCACGCGGGCCAATTGTGGGCTAGACTAAGCGCACAGGTATATCTAGATATAGAAGACTTTGAGTGGGCTGGCCAAACACTTCTTGAACTTTGCGAGAGAGTCAAGCGTGGAGAGGCTGGTACGACATAGCTAACGTCCTTTCTGCCGAATTTCTTCTTCCACACATACGTACGTCGACGAAGCCATCAAAGCTTGCTCGCGGTCGTGAGAGGATCACATGCCATAAGATATACAGGACGGATTACCTCAAAAAATATGGAATCTTGACATAAGTACATTATTCATATAATACATTTCGTTTGGAACTAATCAACACCCGTTGTATATCAAGCCCCGGCAGAATCAAAACCCTCTTTTCTGAGCCTTCGCTGAGAGCTCATCGCAATAATTCGCACGGGGCTTAAAAAGAAGCATCGGCCCATCGTGCCTCGAGGCGAAGACGTCGTACATCTGGAACTCGTCCGGCCTGTGTCTCCCGGCCCTGTCGCCAATCCTACCGCCGCCAACTTGACCGGCTTCACCGGGTGCCGACTCGAAATCGAAATACCAAAACAGCTTTGCGATGACGAGACTGGCTTCCAAATATGCCATCGGCTTTCCCGCACAGCCGCGATAACCGATTTGAAACGGGGCAAAGGCATCCTTCATACGACGTTTCTCTGCCTCGTCATCACTGAGCCACCGCTCGGGTTTAAACGTGTAGGGGTCGAGGAAGTACTCTGGGTTATGGTGCAGTGTATATATGTTGACGCCTACTTGTACTCCTTTGGGAATCACATGACCATCAACGATGAAAGGCTGGCTTCCGTCATCGTCAGCTGCGAGCTCGCGCCAGAGCGTGCCGTTGACAGGGGGTGACATTCGGAGTGCCTCGTCGATACAGGCACGGAGGTACTGGCAGTTGGATAGCTGCGGGCCACCATGGATTTCACTACCGCTCGAGAACGTAGTGCGAATCTCCTGCTCTAGCTTGCGGTAACATTCCAGATAGCGGGTAAGGTAGAACAGTAGAGCGCTAATAGCAGCAGCTGTCGTGTCTCCCCCTGAAGATTTATTAATTAAACAAGCAGGTGATTCTGTGGGTTCGACGTTAACTTACCAGCAGGGATCAAGAAGAGGGCTTCCGACCATATGTCACTTTGCCGGAATTCCGGATTGGTTTCTAGCTGATCGGCGACTTGGGCATAAAGGTCATGCCGAGAGTCCTTGCCCTCGGCTGTTCGCGTTTTGATCATATTCTCGATCAATTCGAATGCTTGCTTCTGAGCAGAGAGGGTCACGTAATGCAAGGGATAAGCAATCGCACGCGACTGCAGTCTTGGCCACTGCATAAGGACGTTGTTGTGAGCATTACTGGCTTCGATACCACCGTGAAGGGTACGATAACGCTCTTCGGTCTGGGTGTTCATAGGATAACCAAAGGCTAGTAGACCAATAACGTCCATCGTCAGGCGCTTGCAGTAAGTTGACATATTCACCGCATCGGACTTTCCGCTAAACTCCAGTATTTGCTTCAAAAAGATGTCAATCTGGCCTGCCATGGTTTGTTCAAAGTCTCGCATAGCTCGCTCTGATACTCCAGCACCGATCAGTTTCCGTTTAGAACGATGAGCCATTCTGTCGATCACGCTGAATACGTTGATGGTCCCGGTGAAGCCCAGCGTAACCAGATACACATGTGACTTGACAACTCTGTCATTGTCATAGATGTCTACGCTTTGTTAGTAACTCAGAATCGTAAACAACCACTGATTATTGGATATATACCATGAAGTGCCTTTGCACTGTTGAATACGAGGCGGTTGGGTGCAATTCTAACAACGTCTCCTGAAAAGTTTTGGGTCAACAAGCCAGAATTCGGTTGTAGGGTCTGTACCATCACATACCATACTTTTGGTGATTCTGTTGCGTGACTAAGTGCAGTCGTTGCAGACCGGCATAGAAGCCAGCATAACCCTCAGTTATTTTAGCCACGGAGGGCCCGGGATACTTGCTTAAAGGGTGAAGGAAGGCTCTGTATGAGAATACTACAAGCCACTTCTCATCTTCATCGTCAGTCACTTCATCTCGTCGCTACAATGAAAGATGAACTAACATAAGTAACAATGGCACCGGCGAGATACTTCGCGACAAGCGGTACGTCGAGCACGGGCATGGCGGAATATGCCGAGCTTGGGCAGCTAGTAACAGCAGAGAGAATAAACCAACTGCAAAAATATGGTTAAGTCTGTAAGAGTCCTTGAGTTAGGGAAGATCGAAGCATAGGAGCATATTAAGATAGCTCGCGTATCCTTTACTAAAGATGGCTTCATCGTGTGTTGAATACCTAACAATTGGTTTTGCATGAATGCAGCTATACTGCATCATCGAGTCCCGATGGTGGCAGGGATACATGCCACTACGGAATATGAGTGTAATCATTGGTCGTTCAAAGTGGCCTGGTCATATTCGTCATAATCTACGTACGCAGTATCCAACAGTAACCGACGTTACCTTTTGGAGACATCTTTTCCGGCCCCTGCGCGTACTTCGAGTTGGAGCTGTGATCCCTTGTCGCAGCATCGTCTTCACGCACTGGGGCCTAAAGATTCGTAAAAGGGTCCAGTTCGAGATGATATCGTTCCGTAGAATTTAACAGTATATATACTGCGTATATTGCGTGCCATTCCCTGCATCGCGTGCGTTTCCCGGATATCTTCTGACTGTAGCATATCCTACCAAGTAGGCAGAGCTCTGCAACAGCGGCTCGGAAAGCCGCACACAATATCCGTGCCCTGCTAGATTACGTTCTATAGCTTCTTCGTCGGTACCCCAACTTGTCGCGCTCAGACGCCCCGCGAAACTTAGCAGAATGAGAGAGCACGGCAGCGTCCTGCAGGGACAACCAATGGTATGATGGCCAACTAGGTACGTAACAGACCAATTGCCGCTCGATTGCCACCCGGATCTGATGCACGCGGGCTGTTTCTGGAATATGCAAGTTGGATGGACACATACTAGTACATCACACATTGGTAGTGCAGGATGGTATCTTATTGTACCATAAGTGGTGCTAAAAGAGTATCTGCAGCGTCGCGAAGAGTCACACGCGCATACTTACTTCATCGTGTATATAATTAGACAGAATAACTCAGTCCAAATACTCCTGCTGAGGCTGAAGTTAGAACGCAGTAAAAAATGTGATAGGAATACAATTGACCATTTATGGAGCAAGTTCCCGGGTTTAGACAAAGTACCAGAACAAACTTCGGCTAAATAATGTGTGATAGAGATGCAGCGGGCTGTCGAACCATGTTAGATGTGGGACATCCGATACATAGAGAACGAAATGGAACTGTTCCTCAAACGGCCCAGAGTGGTTCAGGACGGGCTGTTAGCGCATCTGCATATGCAGGGATAGCTCACATTGGATGAACAGAGCGATGTTATTATACAGTATCATCTAGGTAGTGTATAGAGCATGGTAGTCTAGATCATGTTCCCCTGAGAGTTCGTATGGTACCACAGAATCGGGCTCTGGAGCTGATTGAAACTTGAGGAGCTTATACTGAGGTTTGTGTTCAGTAAAATGTTCCTTGTCTAGGTATCTTAGTTCGAGATACTTGCACCAAAGTTATGCTGTAAACCGACTCAAGCGCGCCCCTTGTCTAAGCCCTTGCAAACCCGCAATACTTGGACATGGAACATTTAACTCCCCTACACACCAAGTATTTCGAGACGATGCGCTGACTTCGAAAATCCCGTCAATATAGCAGCTGACTAATAATTATGAGCTAACAAACACCTAGAGGAACCGAGATTGACATTATGGTACCGCGCTTTGCCCGTAGTCTTCCTTCCGATTTTGAAACACTCGTACAAGTTGAACGTTGCCTCGTAGATGAGCTTTAGCCACTTCACCATAGTCTGTGGAAAACGAATCACATGTAGCTGATATACATGATTAAGTAATGCCTTGAGGCGCTTTATTCTTTTGAACGCCATGGGTGTTGTCTTTGAAGCTGGTCGTATTGAACCTGATGCTCGTAGTCATAATCCTCTGTCGTGCTCAACTGGGTGGTACGAACAATCGAGTTCTTTGGTCCACCTACGAAATCTCGGAGACGCTCTGTTGATTCTGACGAGTCCGAGCTCTTCATGTTCTTTAAATGAATCCCCTTGTCGCTGATCTTTCGATACGACTTCGCAGTGTTTGACGAGTTCGATGTTTGGGATAGTCCTGTGTTCTTCGACTCGTCTTGTTTACTTCCAATCCAAGATCTGAACGAGGACTGGAGTCTGCTTAGAAGTTGTATTTCGAGAAGGACTTTTGGTGCTGTGGGCAGCCCAAGAACGATGAAGCCGCATGTCATTTCTGCGAGAGCCCAGAGAATCACGGCGGATACTGCATACGTGACGTCGTCTGTTGTTGAGTATTCAATGGTGGAGACCAGGCGAAGCACCGCAGATAAGCATGCCCTGTTAAGGATCAAATCAACACGTGTTTGCGAAAGGAAGTCGAGTTTCGCGGGATATACTCACAGAACACCTAGTGAAAAAATGAATGAGACACCCAGCTTTTTCTTTAGTGACATGTGCAGAGACCAGATGACCTTCTGCGGAAGAACGAGGATAATAATATCAGAGACGAAATGAATTGCAGCGGAGGTGATTTCAAGCTCAGATTTCTTGATACATTTCCCTGGGATCGTAAAGTCCCAAATCCTCTGGTATGGAATGCATGAGAAGCAAAGAGCGAAGACCGATGCGACAAGAAAGGAGAGCTGGATCCCAGTCAAAGTCATGCACAGCCACCAAAAAACGTTGCGCGTGCCTTGGGGTACGAAAAGGCGCGTCCATTCTAGCAATATCGAGGCTTTCAGTAGGGGGAGGGCGACAGAGTACAGAACGCCGCCAACTTGAAGGATCTGTAGTAGATTAGCTCCTGTAATGCCAATCAAGCCCATGGCAGTCATCGGTTGACTCACATAAGTAAACTCTATCAGATCACCTAGATGTAAATCCCATTGGTGTATGAAGTAGCCGTATTCGATCATCAATCGATAGGCACAGTATATGTAACCTATCAAGGTTGCCTAAACGGTATTAATACGTAGGTGCAGTCGATGAAGCACTGTAAACACACATAGGCTATGACTGTGAAAGCTAGACGATGTTAACATCCTCCCATATAAACAGTGAAGTTTTCAAAGTAAAGCGAGGGATTTGCTTACCATCCTCCACCTTGACCGACCTCAAACCCACCAGCCTGGCGTACATTCGGACAAGAAAGCTGAATGTGGCAAAAAACAAGCAGATAACGAGGGTAGCATGGGCAATGCCATTTTCATTCGGCGGGTTTTCAAAATTGGCGACTATCCCTGCTGGTGGTGCGAGGGCCGGACCTGCAAGAAGTGCTTCCTGCTCTTCTTTGGGGAGATATGGTATTAGATCCATTGCACGCCGTTTTTTCTACGCAGCGGGTGAGATCATTGACAAGAGGAATGGTAAAATGGACGAGAGTCTGTCTAGCGAATATAAATCTTATCACTCAGAGACACTTATGCGTTAGTATGCATGTTTGGGCGAGCGCAGATTCTGCCGCTGGTCACAGATCCCACCCTTTGAGAAATCCCGACGAAGCGAATGGGCATTAAGCTGGATGTATAGACAATGTGGTAGTGCCTGGATAGGATAGCTCTCGCTTGTTCTCGTGATATGCCAAATACTGGTCTGGTTATGAGACGGTGTAGATATTGTGTCAACGCAGATTAGATGCACTATAATCCAGTCCAGTGTATCCAGTGATGTAGATCAAGCTTCATGCAAGGATAGAAGTTGATATCAGAACAAGACGGGCCAAGGTGAAACACTACTAAGTACATACATCTTGCCGAATAATACGACACTATACTCGGTACTCAGTAGACTCTTTCTGTAATTCAAACCAGCGCAACAATTGGCTCATGCCGGTGAGCAACAGTCACTAGGAGGCTGCATTATTAGCCTGCCCCGGCCGAATACAACGGACCGGTTCGACGAACTGAGGCGGTTCGTATGACTACACTAATCGGCTCTGAAGAGTCTAATTCAATATTACGCTACCTACATCTGCATATAGTCCTGTGGTGTATCTAATAGCGCCCAGGCACAGCTTCACTATGGATACTACGCTGCGTCATGCTTGTCAATACTAGGTCAAGAGGGGGTTGATACGGGTCTACTGTACCGAGCTCGCCGAGTATACTGCAGTAGACATACCGAGTAAGTCAAGTCCGTGCTCACGGGATGATCTACAGTACTGCTTAGAGTTGTGACGCGTTCTTTTGATCTAATCTACTTAGGGTCGGACTGGGTCGTTCCACTGCAAGACCCGATTATTATAGCAGTGTAGACCCAGGCGGAGGTGGTTGAAGAAAAACTACATGGTGTGGGAGAGGATCCGTAGTTTTTCTTCAACCGCCTCGCCAGGACAGCTGCCCATGACGGTACGCACATGTGTCAAAGCGTGCAGCATAGCGGAAGCATGGTGGTGTGGATACACTTACAGTTCTTGCGATGCGAAGATAACTGGTGTACATACAGTAGTACGTTAGGTAACAGGCATTACGCTTAAGTATTAAACTACTAAGCTGCTTATAGTGTGTACATGAAAGTTCGAACCTTTCTCGATCTCGCTGATGCATTTGGCTTCAACTGCAAATCGCCTGACGAAGCCGTGTTAGGAAGCCAACTGCCGGCTGGGTTTCCTTCAATATATTTATCCGCAGACCTGCGCATGGCAATTACACCACTATACCACTTCTAAAAGAGTAGAGATCAACCTTGTCTACTAGGTAATCTTTACACTGCATGAGTGAAAGCGTTAGTTTCCTCAAAGAGTAAAGACGCCCGGAACGCTACCCCGAATGTGCGGCACCCTTTCTTGGCACCGCTAGCACATATCCCTAGAATTTAGATTTGTTATTCTATGTAGGCATTCATTCACGTCCTGCATCTTTCGCTACCAATATACTGCCATATAGTCGTATTGGCGTTACGAGAAGTTGAGGCCGGTGTTCACAGGTGGGCCAATAGGTTCATACTGTGAACAACATGTAATCTCTGCATCAGCCGATCGTCCGCTCAGAACCGCTCCAGATCTCAGTTATTACTGACATGGGGAAGGCTTCGCTTATTCTGATGTGGTGTATGAAGGGCCAGGCTCTGAGCCCCTACTGCAGGAAAAAGGGGTGCAAACTGCTACGAAAGAGCCTCAACTGCTCATGCTCTTTCTTCCACACAAGCCAGTTTTGAAAAGTATTCCACTGTCTCTGAGCTGCCTTGCGGTCTAGCGTCATCCTCGGTGTCCATGACTTGCAACTTGCATCACTGTCTTATAGTAGGTAGATTCATACCATGTTCAAGGGAATCACCAATATGCTTGAGTCTGTAGCAAAGATTGTATTGCGAGTGCCGCCTAAAGTATTTGATCTTTGGCACGTTCGATCGTCCGCTCGACAATTCGAAGCGTCGCAGCTAGAACCTCCGAATCATGTTTCGACCCAGGAACGTTATGGCCCATGGAATGCACAAAAGTCTCTCGGCCCCTTGCATCGCATAAATTCGCCAGGGATCTGGCCTTTTCAGAATTGACGTCGTTCTTATCGGACCAGACATGCGCTGTTGGGACCTTGATCACTTCTCCTTCTACAGCCGGGTCGACAGGTTTTATTATACCGGTCCGAATGATATCAGGGTCAAAGGGAACTGCTGCGCTAAAGAAGATAGCACATCTGAGAGGTCCAAATATCAAAGGGTACTTCGCATTCTCGATTAACATCCAGGCTGCCACAGCGCCACCCTCGGAAAATCCCATCAACCCATCGAACGGCCCTTGGCTGTTGACGAGATCAAGTAGATCATAGTATAGACTCTTGTGCTCCGAGCCAGTCTCTCCGACGTAGCCGTAGAAATCTTCAGATATCGCCGTAGCACCTGTCGTTGATCAGCCAAGATCGAATAATTCATTCTGTGCTGCTTGCAGGGATCTCAGACCAGCATCAGGCGGAGTAGGCACATTCCCATTGGCGAAAATAAACTGGTGGTCCCGGCCTAATGCCTGGCGAATCCTCGCTAAAACAAGTAAGATTCTATAAAATAATATGGAGATTTGTTAAATGGGTACCGGTCTGTATTTGAAAGATCTGGTATCCAAGAATGTATTAGTTGGCAAGCCGTGCTGACAATGGTATCGATGATACACGCCTTGGCATTTGTGCCTCTTCCTGTCTGAAGTATCAGCTTAGAGACTACCATCCTGAGTTCCATCGGAGTAATAGTCCTTGTAAGTTGTAGTAGAAGCTGTACGCAATGACAACAAGAGATTTTCAGTAATTGTCACTCACCATGCAGGCAGAGGAAGCGCATTTTGAATGACCGAGAAGTAATGTACGGCGTTGAACGAGGTAAGATACGAAATAATTAAAATCTTAGATTGTTTTAGACCTGCACATTGTCTTTCAAATACTCTTTTGCCCGACGCCCTGGTCTCCATTGCCGTTACTACTACCTGACGATGTTGGTTACCTATATTTTCCACGTATGGATGGTGATGCAGTCAGCACAACAAGGGCTTTAGCGAACGCCTATCCACATAAGTATGCGTGACCAATTGTAAGCTATCTGATGTCTGCGGCTATATACCCAGTCAGAGTTGATCTTGACCTAGCCGTTGTGCGCTACTGTTACTGTCATCCCATAATCAAGGCCAGCATTCTTCCAGTGGCATGTCCCTGGGTCTGTTTAAGCACCGGGGTAGGTATATCCCCAGACAATGCACGGACGTCAGCTCCATCAACTAGTGTAGTACACCCCGCCATTCAGCCCATTGGATGATACTCCATACGGTGCCGGATCCTACGACATCAATGTATTCCTGCCTGACGGGGCATAAAGGTGACCAAAATATTTCGTTATCTTCCATAGATACATCGAGCCCGCTTGGGGTGTAGAATTGAGAGCTGTATAGATATAGTTCCAATGATGAATGGTATAGTGGTGCATCACGAGTATGGCAACTCGGCTAATGGCATCAAGAGAGTCGGTTAGAGTCAACAGTTTGGTTCTATGAAAGCCGTCGGTGTAATACACCTCTTTACCGCATAGTCTAAGGCTCTGACTGGTGGATCATGGATGGACCGCCAAGGTCTTCTGTGAATCGTGGAATGTCCGTCACATCCTTTTTTTATATTTTCTCGACTTGGAGAACTCCGCTTTAAGTAGTGGTTCGTCTGCATAACAGCTAAGACACGTATTGAGATGCCGATCTTACGCGAGTACATTAAGGTTAGAGCAGTTTAGTCAAATGTAGCGCTTTGACTTCAAGAGGATGAGCCCTCCGTCGTTTTCTCCTAGACTTCGAACTTTGGATCTCATTCACTCAATTAATCAACAGAAGATTATGACAGGGAGGTGACATCATCATCTTTATTCACCGATGGTAGTCCCATTTTAGTTGGCAGTTCATATTAGCTTCGCTTTTCGCTATACAATACCACTGTTCTTCATCCACAGCGTCAAGTTCAAACCATGGGAGACGTCGCAGTTGTTGGCTTTTCGTTGAAGCTCCCCGGGGGGTTAGACACCGTCGCCAACTTCTGGGAGGCTCTAGAGTGTGGGAAGAACTTGTTGACAGAATGGCCCGCGTCACGCATCAATGGTAACGCTTTCCACACTGCAGAGTTGGCACAACGCAACAAGGTGAGAAGGGCTATATCTTAATACGTAGACTGAGGACTGATTTTAGATTAGCTATATTCCACAGGGGGCTATTTCATCAAAGACGACCCTGGGGCATTCGATGCTCCTTTCTTCTCAATAACGGCAGCGGAGGCCGCTTCAATGGACCCTATGCAGAGATGGACACTCGAAGCAGCTTATAGAGCCTTTGAGAATGGTACGTGATATCCAGCGGTCGACGACCGGCGAACCTGCAACCACTCACTTTTCATAGCTGGAGTTTCGATGACCACTTTAAAGGGGTCACGAACAGCTGTGTTTAGTGCGTCAATGACAGACGATTACTCCAGAATAGTATCAAAAGACCCCGAGACCGCGTCACGCATGGCTATTACCGGTACTTTCTCATCGATTCTACCTAATCGCGTGAGCTGGTTTTTCGACCTTCTTGGTCCGAGTGTTCACGTTGACACTGCGTGTTCCAGTAGTCTAGTAGCAGTTGATCTCGCTTGTCAGTCACTGGCCAGTGGTGATGCTTCCATGGTAAGGTTATGTCTCTTATCTGTATCTGCTCTTATGCGAGGACCCCTTTTTAATACTCAATAACATCTCCAGGCACTGGTGACAGGGTCAAACCTCATTTTAAGCCCTGATGGATTTTATCTGCTTTCTAATCTCGGTTTTCTTTCTCCGAATAGCAAATGCTACAGCTTTGACCATCATGCAAATGGATACGCGCGAGGCGAAGGTGTAATTGCTCTGATATTGAAGCCTCTAAGGGATGCCGTCGCAGATGGCGACATGATCAGAGCCGTAATTCGCTCGACAGGTACTAATCAAGAGTACGCCTTCTCGTTTATCCCGCTTGAGCTAAAGTCAAGGCCGAGATGTGGCACCAGCCTACTCCCAGCTGCCAGCAACTCAACATTCATCTCGAGTTTCTGTGAGCGGTAACGACTAATCGCCATTGCTGTAGCGGTCGTACACCCTCCCTCACCCAGCCGAGCCCTGAAGCTCAGGAAGATCTCATCCGAAGTGTATATAAAAAGGCGAACTTAACTTTTGATGTTACTCGCTATGTAGAAGCACATGGTATGTGATACATAGATTTCTATTGCGTGTGACTAACGATTAACAAGGAACTGGTACACCAGTCGGCGATCCTGTAGAAATGAAAGCTATTGGAAGGGTTTTCAGACCTTGTCGGAGTCGTGAAGATCCTCTCTATGTGTTCGTATACGTGGATTCCAATAGGGTACAATGACGCTAATCTCTATGGAGAACAGAGGCTCTGTGAAGGCTAACATCGGTCATCTTGAGGGCTGCAGTGGACTCGCCGGTATCATTAAGTCTATCAGTACGTATACCCTGATTAACTCAATCAATTTGCTCTGATACGTCTATCGTGTGTCTTCGAAGCTGCTGATTCGTGCTGGAACTAGTGATCCTTGAGAAAGGCATTATCGCCCCAAATGCCCTTTTCCAAAAATATAACGCCAGCATTGATGTTGAATTTTTTCATACAGTGGTAGGTAGACGCTATCAAGCTACTGCTACTGCGCTAATCTAATCCAAGGTCCCTACCGAACCAATTCTCTGGCCAAGCAATGGCATCCGACGAGTCTCTGTAAACTCGTTTGGTTTCGGCGGGACTAACACACACGTCATCCTAGATGATGCACATCACTACCTTCAGGAACATGGTTTGGTTGCTAACCATTGCACTGTAAGCAATCCTGCCCTGGCCGGTAATGTCGCAATCAAGCCAAGGGGACCAGAGGTTCCTATTACAAACGGCATAGGTCTTCCTGGTGGCATGAATGGGATGAACGGAAAGGTGCCCACTGGTGGTGACCCAAATGTCGTTCCTAATGGTGATAGGTCACGATATATTGACTGTAGAAACGACTCTGGCTCAAAGCGACGACACATCGTTGACTATCCTATCATTTTGCCCAAACTACTGGTTTGGAGTGCATTTGATGAGAAAGCTCGTGAGTGGTCCCATCCTGGTTCTTCTTTTGATTTTCTCCCAAAAATCTACAGTTCGAGCTATCACGTCAGTTTTCTAAGCATTTTCTCGAGTCAATCTGCTGAAATATCCAAGTTCAACGCATCCTTCAGCAATACGAACGTTATATCAACACCCACATTAAAGACGCGCCGGAAAGACTTGAGGAACTTGCCTATACCTTGGCATCTCGAAGGAGCCATATGTTGTGGCGAGCGTACCGTATAATTTCTGCTAAATCCTTGACTTCTAGTATCAGGATTTCCCTTTCTAAAGTTGTTCGTACATCATCTGAAGTTGGCCTTGCGTTTGTTTTCACAGGCCAGGGTGCACAATACATTAATATGGGATTGGGGCTTTTACATTATTCTGTCTATCAAGCGACTCTAAGCAACATTGATACCGTATATCGTGGTTTGGGATGTGAATGGTCTCTCTTTGGTGCGGTATAGTCTTTTCCCAGTGTGCGCAATACACTAACTCATCTCAGATCAAATCTGCAATCCTGAGAATATTGACAAGCCGGAATATAGCCAGCCACTGTCAACAGCCTTGCAGATTGCCTTAGTTGAATTGCTGAAGTCATTTGGGGTCTCTCCCAAGGCCGTTGTTGGGCACTCATCAGGCGAGATAGCTGCTGCGTAAGTGGCCAAGCAACTCTAAATTTGGCGCAATTCGCTGATTACATGCCAAAGATATACCGCAGGCGCGTTAGATTTAGAATCGGCTTGTAAGATATCATACTTTAGGGGCCAAGTGGCTGGCAAGTTGAAGGCAAAAGCCACATGCGCAGGTGCTATGATATCTGTAAATCTACCGCATGACCAGATCTATCGTTACTTGAAAGCTACGAGCAATCTCGACCTCGACGACACTGTGCACGTTGCGTGTATCAACAGTCCGCTTAACTGCACACTATCCGGCCTAGAGCGCGATATGGATGCCGTGAGGCAGCATCTCGATGAGAAAGGAATTTTTGCGCAAAAGTTAAAAACAGGCGTTGCTTATCATTCACCACTTATGCTTATCATTGCCCCAAAGTATCAAGCACGAATAGGTATACTTGAGGCAGGCAGAATGCCACTTATCCCGATGATCTCGACAGTAACTGGACGGCCTGTTCGTCCGTCAGTATTACGAACAGGTCAATATTGGATTGATAACCTCGTGTCGCCAGTGTTATTCGCGGATGCGATTCAACTCGTCACGCAGAACGCTGCAACGTTAAAAGTCGGCCTAGGAAGCATCTCAGATCTAGTTGAGATAGGCCCGCATGCAACGCTAAAGCGACCAATTGAGGACACCGTCGCTCAAGTTGGAAATCGAAAACAGACACGGTACTTTAGCGCTTTGCATCGATCCAAGGATGCAGCCCAGAGCGTCTTGGAACTTCTCGGACAGCTCTTCTGTCATGGTCATGAATTCAACAACTCAGAGGCCAATAGACTCCTGTCTAGCCGAAAACCGCGATTTTTGGTCGACTGTCCGGAGTATCCTTTTGACCATTCCCATACCTACTGGGCCGAATCACGCTTAAGCCGCGATTTTAGGCTCCGCGAACCCGTTTCAGGTAGTTTTCTTGGCTGGCGTTTTCATGATTGGAATCCTCTGGAACCGAGATGGAGGAACCTTTGGAGCGTCGAGACAACCCCTTGGACTGGCGATCATGTTGTAAGGCGCATAGGACGGATCCCTATAAGTTATATGAGAGAGCGCTGACCATAGGGTAGGTGAGCAATACTATAATTTTCCCAGCGGCCGGGATGCTTATCATGGCAATGGAGGCGGCGCGAGAAGTCGCAAACGAAAACCGTGTCGTCTCGGGTTATTACATTAAAGAGGCTCAATTCCTAAGCCCCATCGTCGTCAACGAAACTTGGGAGCATAAGACGGAGACAATGCTTCGTTTGCTTCCACTTGAGAAGCCATACGAGAAGCAGACAGCATGGTCGGAAGTAAAATTATTCGCTCGCTACGAAAATAGGTGGAACGAATGCTTTAGAGCGACGATACAAGTTCAATACGAGGAACAGGAAAGCGAAGTAGATCACGGCACGGAGAAGCGGCTGTCTAGCGACCAGGCCATTCTACGATATCAACGTGCATTAGAGGCATGCACGACGGTAATCAACTCACAGCGATTCTACAAGGACTCCAACGAGAAAGGGATTAGGTACGGCGAGTGGTTTCAACTTTTGGAGGATATTCGTTGGGATGGCACGGCGACCTCAATTGCTCGCATTAGAATTGCGCCTAAGTATCAGGTTAGTACATAGGAGTCTGAATGCGTTGGTGGTATAAAACGCCTATCAAGAACATAAGTCCCATGTACCCTGCGAACCAAAGGCACCATATCCTTTTATTTCTCCCCTCTAACGTCTACCTCCTCTTCTTCTCTTTTTCTTTAGACCGCTATCGCTGACCCCGGATCGTATAAAAGGCCAGCCTAGTCCATCCTGCTATTTTGGATGCGGCATTTCATGTACTCCGAGTCAGCATCACAAAAGGACTCGCCGAAGTATCCGGAACACGCATACCAATGAGTCTACGTGATGCGTGGTTCTCCGCTTCTGGCTGGCAAAACACGCACACTTCTTCCATTCGGTACATGACTATTACAGATTATGACGCAGGTCAAGAATCCCTGGGAGGTTCTATATACGCATTTGCAGATGATAACTCCCTTCTTTGCAAGATCCAGAAATTGACCACGGCGCAAGTGTCCAAGGAGGACAAAAATGATCAGGCTTGCAAGAAACTATTATATGGGGTAGAGTGGCAACCGCAATTAAGTCTGTTAGACCCGGAGCAACTCCGTCGGGTTTGCGGCGGCGATATCTTCTCGAAAGACGAGAGAGATGTAATTGCTGGGCATCAGAAACTCACTCTTATTCTCAGCGCATCCATCTGTATAACACTCAAGCAGTTAACCGAAAGCGACCGTCTGAAGATTCCCAGCTCTCTTATCAGACACGTTCACTGGATGGAAGACCAAGATCAGAAGACACGGTCGTCTCAAGCGGGTATAGACATCGACGAGGAAGAGCTCGATAGTCTGCTAGGGGAGATCGAGATCTTAAACCCACCATGGAAATTATTTACCGCCGTTGTCCGCCAGCTAAAACGTGTTCTTGTCGGTGAAGTCGACCCGCTCTCCGTCATCTTTGGTTCGAATCTCGCTGAGCTATTCTATGCCGACATGTTCGACAGCGTTTGCGACAGCAGACTACAACGATTTATTACATTAGCTTCTCATGAAAACCCAAAGCTTCGCATCTTAGAGGTTGGAGCAGGTACAGGCGGTATGACGTTACATATCCTGTCCACCTTGATGGAGCTTGAGCGACAGACTGGTGGTCTGCATTTTTCACACTATACGTATACCGATGTTTCGCCCACTTTCTTCGAGAATGCTCGAACGCGGTGGCACAAAGTTGGCGATAGGATGACATTCAAGACTTTTGACTTGGAGCAAGCGGCTGAAGACCAGGGATTCGAAATGGGCTCGTATGACCTGATTATCGCTGGGAGTGTGCTACATGCTACTACGGACTTGGCAGCAACGATTAAGAATGTGCGCAAGGTCCTGAAGCTTGGTGGTCACATGGTGCTCCTTGAGCCTATCGCCCCCGAAAAGGTTATTACCAACTTCGCGTTCGGCTTGGCCCCTGGCTGGTGGAGTTGTCGGGAAGATTGGCGCGAAATGTCTCCTGCTATTGCTGAGGAAGATTGGCATAGATGCCTTCAAGCTAATGGCTTCACTGGCAATGATCTATGTTTGAGAGATTTCAATGATGAATCGTGCCATATTTTTAGCATCATCTTCACCACAGCGAAAGGAGAATCACGGCGCCGCGATGAAGATCTGCACAGCACCAAGTTCTTCCTAGTTATGGATCCCCAATCAGATTCACAAGCTGCCCTAGCTTCGTCCCTTCGAAAAGCACTCGGGTCCCAGTCAGCGACTCAGCAGCTATATGTTACTAATCTTGCGCAGTTGGAGAACGCAGGTGTAGCAGATTCCGACGTAGTAATATCCTTGTTGGAGACGGACAATCCGTTCCTTGCTACCATGACTCACGAGAGTTTTCAATATTTTCGATACTTTGTATCATCGGTCAAACGCTTGCTTTGGATGACGGCTACGCGACCTAATGATTCCCTGTTTGCACTGTATGGAATCTCCCCTGGGTTCCTACGTAGTATTCGGACAGAGAATATAGAAAGTCAATTAGTGTTGCTTTCTATAGAGCTCAGGGACGAATCGGCCGATGCTATTGCGCACTATGTCACAAAAGCAGTGAAAGCAGCTTTTGAGGGATCGTCAAGCGAAGTTGAATACGTTGTTCGTCACGGTGAGCTAATTACAAGCCGAGTCGTTGAGGAATGGTCTTTGAACAACACCATTCGGTCGCTCGTTTATCCACAGCTACTGCACGAGCCTTTATCGCCAGGTTCGGCATTGCAGCTCACCGTGGGAACATCGGGTGACCTAGAGAGCCTAGAGTTTGTCGAAGATTCTAACTATGACGCACCAATAGGGTCTGGAGAAGTTGAAATTGCGGCTAAAGCATGGGGTCTCAACTTTCGGGACATATATGTCGCTCTTGGCCGGCTACATGATGGCGGCTTAGGAGGAGACTGCGCTGGAACCGTAACTAGGGTTGGAGATAAGTGCAACTCAGGTCTCAAGCCGGGGGATAGAGTCTGCATGTTGTCTCCGGGTTGTATGCGGACGCGTCCCCGCGCCCTTGAGTCATCTGTAATCATCCTGCCAGATGAGCTATCATTTGAAGCGGGGGCTTCCATAGTTGCGCCCGGTATCACGGCTTATTACGCCCTAGTGGATGTCGCTCGGCTACGCAAAGGGGAAAAGATTCTGATTCATTCAGCGGCAGGCAGCACGGGGCAGATGGCGATATGGATCGCTAAACTCAGGGAGGCCGAGATCTTCGCCACCGTTGGCTTCGATGAGAAAAAGAAGTTCTTGGTGGACAAGTTCGGAATTCCTGCCGACCACATTTTCTACAGTCGTAATACTTCCTTCGCACAGGGAATAATGCGTATGACCAATGGTTATGGGGTCGATATTGTGCTCAATTCTCTGTCTGGAGATGGTCTTCGTGCGTCATGGGAATGCATCGCGCCATACGGTCGGTTTATCGAATTGGGTAAAGCAGACATCATGGCAAATTCATCATTGCCGATGGCCTGTTTTTCGAGGAACGTCACCTTTTCAGCTATTGATTTAGTCCACTTATCGCAATCTGACAAGCAGCTAATAGCGAGGCTCCTCAGGGACACTTTGGGGTTGCTCGAGCAAGGTGCTAAGCATCCCAGTCCCTTACATGTGTATTCTGCCTCCAAAGTTGAGGACGCTTTCAGATTCCTCCAGGGTGGCAAGAATATTGGTCGCATTGTGATTGCAATTGGTTCCGGCGATATAGTACCCGTAAGTATAAATGCTGAAAGATACGCGCGTGAGACTTACTAACATGACATGACCATGAAAAAAGCAGCGCGTTTTAAGGAAAAGAACATGGGAGTTCGAACCACGAGCCTCCTATGTTGTCGCGGGCGGTTTTGGGGGCCTGGGACGCGCCATTATCAAGTGGATGGTTGATCGAGGAGCGAAGCGTCTGATTATCCTGTCACGATCCGGCCCGGTGAGCGCGGCAGCCATAGGGCTCGTCTCAAGCCTCGTGGCATGCGGCGTGATCGTCTTCGCTCCCAAATGCGATGTGTCTTCTGCCACCTCCTTGGCAAGAGTGCTTAAAGAGTGCGAAGCCCAAGCTATGACTCCTATCAGGGGATGCATCAATGCCGCCATGGTTCTTCAAGATGCTGTATTTCAGAACATGAATTACGCCCAATGGTCGCTAACCATTAACTCAAAGGTGCAGTCTTCATGGAACCTTCATGATCTGCTTCCTCGCGATCTCGACTTCTTCGTTCTCTTGTCGTCCCTCTCTGGGGTCTGCGGGACAGTCGCACAATCAAACTACGCTGGAGGTTGCTCATCCCAAGATGCACTGGCGCGCTATCGCACGTCGCATGGACAGAAGGCCGTCTCTTTGGATGTAGGGTGGATGAGCAATATTGGAGTTATCGCAGAGAAGGAATCATATCAGCGCAATCGGCAGCAAGCAGCCGACATGCAGCAAGTCGATGACAAAGAGCTCTTAGCCTTACTAAGTGTTTACTGCGACCCTGAATTGCCACTGCTGTCTGCAGACAAGAGTCAGGTTTTGATCGGCCTGCTCACCCCAGCCGACTTCCTTCTTCGGGGGCAAACACCTCCAGAAATGCATAATCGCCCCTTTTTCGATACTTTCTCCCACGTTGTAGGCCGGACGCTAGCGGATCCATCCAGCTTGACCACATATAATCCAGGGGCACTTTTCCGGCTTGCCAAAGATACAGATGAGCGTATCCAGATCGTTATTCGGGCGCTAGCTGTCAAGCTGGCGCGCGCCATGTCAATTCTGCCCGATGATGTTGAGTCCAGCAAGCCACTATCCAATTACGGAGTAGATTCCCTCATGGCAGTTGAGTTGCGGAACTACATCAGCAGGGAGTTTCAAGCAACGGTGGCAGTTTTTGATCTCATGGGAGGGGTTCCCATCTCCTCGATTGGTGATCTAGTGGTTGAGAGAAGTACAGTTGCCCTGGGGTAGAAGATGAGACAATGACGCATATTTTTTACTCGAAGTTGAGATGAGCTCCGATGAAAGGATTTTTGGGAAACATGGAGAGAAAGAAGTGCGCGGCAATAGTCACCAAGCTACGCAGTGTTCTTCATATCATTCTATAATTGGTCTTGAACAGGTGTCGCGCAGTTCACAGAGTACCCTAGACATTCGCTTAATCCTTCATAGTCCTTATCCCACGCTCATATTATAGTATTCTCCCGGATTTCAAGACATGTAAGCTCCACCTGGAGGTCCCTATAGACGAACTAAATTCGAGTAAAGCCTCTCATGATAACAAAGTCCCAACGAAAGACTCACCTGGGTCCATGTCAACAGAGAGCATACACTACGAGGGCGGAAATGCTTGACGTCAGCATCGGGCTCGGACCTAGCAAGGATCTGGAAGCTAGGTTCCGGCATTGGACCGAGATCACTTCATGTCATAATGGTGAACGAGTAAATCTCTATGAAGGAGATATGAATCACCTCTTCATCCGCTATTCCAGAAGCCACAGCAGAGAACTGAATATTTCTCTGACATAAGTGGATGGGATTCTTGATAAAATGAGACCTCTTTCCTGAACGACCTGTATGATACTGCAGGGGGAATTGACCGGGAATGCTGACATCAATTTGTGGCCGGAGGTCCTAAGGCTTGCTGTGTACCACATGAGGGCCTGCCACCAACTTCCAGGAACACACTGATAGTAGCTTCGATGAGACCTGTTGAGTCGTGGTGATTGTTCCGAGATCCACGGGCATCTATATTTATGTAATAAGAGTTATAAGAGTAATAAACGTCCAGGGGCAAGCTTTCTAGCTTCAGCATCAAGAGAATACAAAAACAAGTCGCTGTTTCTAGTCATAGCACATCCTGAGGCTAACTTGGTCTTTTCCATTCCGCACTCCGGTCCTTTGAGTTGATTATGTGCGGCTCTCGAGCTTTAGAATTGTCGCAACTCGTGAATCAAGCCACTTACCTTAATATCCGGTCACCCGGCTTATATGACGCGTTGATTTTAAAGTGTCTGGGCTCTCAACAAGAAGACCCGAGAAGGGCAACGTGATCTTAATGCTAGCCTGATAATGTCAGCATCGTCCTAGAGCATGAACAAAGGGTAGCTGCCCGCATGGGCTTAGATGCTAACAATTTCTAGAGGGCTAAACATAGCAACTCTAGATCGTGTCGTTCATGGCTTCCATTGTTTCCTAGCCTTTTGTTTTCTCTGGCGATGTTGGTGGGGTAGTGGTCTCATCCACCAATTAGCAGCCCGACGTCAGCGCCGTAGATGGCTTCGCCACAGCCAAAATAGAATAGACGCAGGCTGGTATAGCGCCGGCTCACCAATAGGTGTACAGGCTTAAGAACGGCAGACACCCCGTTTATGCCCAGATGAGGATGCATGGGTTCCGCGCGGCAGCACCAGGTTCCCTGAGACGGAGATGGCGCTGGCCGCTCATACAGCTCAAAGCCAGTTAGCAGGCGTAGAGGGACTAACATACCAACATGTCGGAACTGTCATCATCCGCTGGGCGCAGGCCTACAGCGTAGTTAGCAGATAGTGGATGACGATATCGTAAGGGTCGTCATCGGGCCTCTGCGCCGCCACCGCTGCTCATGGCCTACACCAGCACGCGAAGGCTGAAAGAATCCGCGAAACTACAAATACGACCAGCTTCGCTTGGCCGAAAGGTAGCTTCAGAATGTTGATCCACGTAACGACATCAAGCTGCCTGCTTCGCTTTCCTCTAGAGCACATTATCCTGATCTTCCCCCGTGTTGGACCAAGCTATACTCTACAAATCAGCAAGCATGCTCACACAAGTGATCTATTCAGCGACTCTGCTGGGTTTGTCCACAGCTTATGTTGCGCCGCGCGCTGCACTTCCTGGTGACGGGTTCCCAGAGCCCGACGCACAGCAGCTCCTAAGCATTGAACAACAGGCAGATGGTCTCCTTTCGAACCTCCCGCCGCCCCCAACGCTTAGCCAGGCCGGTATCACCAACTTTCAGCTCATCGCTTTCAATGAAAACTTAGAGGTCGCTTTCTTCGACGAGATCCTAAGTAACATTACCACCCATGTGCCCGGTTTTTCATCCAACTCCTCTTCATACTCAGAGTCTGCGCTACTCGAGATCCTAAAAACCGTCAAAGCTGTAAGTAGTATGCCACATTCGGGGTGCACAGACGACGTCCGTTAACACAAGCGACTAGCAAGAGGAGTTACACGCTTTAACGGCGGTCAATACCCTAGAGCACTTCAATGCGCCGCTAGTCCCTAAGCCGTGCACTTACAAGTTTCCGACAAACACACTCGAAGAGGCCATCACTCTCGCTGAGACCCTGACGGCAGTAGTCCTGGGTACGCTCCAAGACGCCGAACAGTCGTTCGCGAGAAACGGCGATGATGGCCCTGTGCGCGCCGTCTCTTCCGTCATCGGACAAGAGGGCGAGCAGAACGGCTTCTACAGGTCCATACTCAACCACAAGCCATCGGAGAAACCCTTCCTGACGACGAACGTCGCAGCCTTCGCCTTCTCGGCCCTGCAGCAGTTCGTCGTCTCGTGTCCCTTCGACATCGCGGAGATCCCAATTCCCGTCTTCCCGGCGCTGGATGTTGTCACGACTGCCGGGCCGCGGGATATGTATCTCTCCTTCTCGGCGGACTTGACCGGGAATACCCAGATCAACGAAGGGACCGATTTCGCCAGTCTCTTCGTTACCTACCTCGTTGGACAGCAATTGCCCATCTCGGAACCCATCATAAACCCCAAGTTCGATTGCGGCGTGCTCACTTTCGATGCCCTGTTTCCTTTCACAGAAAACATCATGTCAGGGCTTACTATAGCTGCGTTGACGAGCTCTTCTAACTTCGCTGATGCGGATGCTCTTGTCGCTAATACTCTTGCTGCCCCGGGCCTCATACAAGTCAACGACATGTTGTCCAAGTAATGATGGGGTGGGCGGCTATGCGGCTTAGGGCTTGCTATCTGAAATTGCATTTGCAACTAGTCAGCGACCTCTTCTGCATCCAGTAATGTGTACTCCGTAATTACCTTGACTTAATCGTGGCGATAAAGGGAAATGAAAGCACATAGAGGCATAGAATAGATTGTATATAGTTTACGCATATTCTAAGTAATTGTTGAATTATTCCGAGTATGACAGCTTACAGCTATTTATAGGAGTGAACGAACCAACCAGGTATCTTAGAGGGCAAAGGCCCCTTGAACCAATAGCACTTATGATGGGGTTACCTGCCTACCAAGTTGGTACGTGAGTGAAAACCTTCTGCTCGGTGCTCTAAATAGCATCAATCAAGGCTATTATATGTCCACGTATAATAAATGTTCCAGGATCCAATGGATGGTCTAAGGTACATATGTAGGTAATAATTTCATTCACTTACCTGGGTACCTGAGATACCTGCTATTATGCAGTAGGTAAGTACTGAGCTGTGACAGACAGTGGTTATATTTAGTTAACCCCCACAGCGGGTTAAGTGCCAGAAACGCTCGGGCGCGCACGCCCAGGCCACTTATGGTAGGTACCGGTACGCATACAGCTAGCTGGTCAGTCTTCACCGTAGCGGGCCGGGTGGGTTCCACGAAATGGCCCTATGAAAGCTGTAGTAGTTGCATAACAACGGTGTTGCGACCATGCTTATTATAGAAGTTTTCAGCTGTAGCGATTCTCTTTGGCTGTTCATTTGGTCGAACAATGCTTTTGGGCAGGCCTAGTATTTTGGTAGGTAAGTAACTACTTAAGTAGCTATTTTACGAATTGGTTGCAACATGTGTGTCCGCCAGCACAGTTGTCCACTATAATTTCCACTGAAATTTTGGGAAACCCCCCCTGCCCGGTACGGCAGCGTTGGCGGCTTCTGGTGTGCTAGTGCACGCCAGGTATGCTTTTCCTCCTTGACGGCTTTTTTAAATCAAACCACGATAGCTGGTATGTAACGGTGAAACACCCTTATTCACTTTTTCTATATGCTCTTAGAGGAAGGACCAGTTCGCACCACAATCCTGATTGTATAAACTCCCTCCCGCTATGGTTTCATGATTGTTTACTTAAGTACTGTACTGGGCACTCTAGACTGCGACTTTCTTGAACTGGACTCCCAGCCCGGCCGCCTGCTGCTTGATCCAATCTCGAGCGCAGATATCCTTTTCCTCCTCGGGGCCGTCCGGTATGCCAGGAGCTCTCAGCTGCTTCATGATGCACTGATCCTCTGGTCGCACAAAGTACACGATACTATACCGCGTGAACTTTCCTTGCCCACCCGGCGCAGGGATGACGCGATGGCGGCCCGCGCAGAGCACGCCATTGGTGAACTTGACGGCTGCATCTCCCAGATTGATAACTAAGTACATACAACGAACAAGTCAGTAACCGTTTCTCCACGGCGTTTTAGGGGACTTATGAACACGCCATTTCCTAGCCAGACGTAGCCACTTCTATCATGAAGTTGTCGCTGCGTTTCTAGCCGGAAAAAGAGAAGAGTGTAGAAGGAAGACGAGTATCTACTCACTTGCACAACCCTTCTTTGGCTTCACCCACAACCACTCCCCAGGTACATCGGGTTCGTGGTTCAGAAGCTGTGCTTTGCGTGCAGATTCTGACCACACTTGCAGACCGCCCAGCCAATTCATCAGAATCGTGATCCTGCCATGATTGAAAGAAACATGTTAGGTATAATGTCAATCCGGCCAGCACAAGGGAAGAAACGCAGAGAATCAGAGACTGCGGCCTAACTTACGTGCCGAAATCGGTGTGGCTTGGCGTCTGTATCTCGGGCATCTCCTCCTTATCCCTTGGCGGCCCCTTCGTAAGACGAACGTGGTCGCCAGCCTGCTCCTCTATGCGATGACGATTGTTGAACTCGGCCGGGTCGACGCCCAACTTCTTCGCCAGGATGCCCATGATAGACAGCCCAATGCCATGAGCGGCTACGATGTAGTCTCTGAACAATGGTTTGGCCGCCTTGATCACTTCCGGCCAAGGTTTCTTCATCTGGTCATCTGGTACAATCACTATGTTCCCGTTCATTAGCATTTTGTTTGATGAGACCATTTGAGATTAGATTTCAATTCAGATCAGTCCACCTCTTCTCACCAACCTATCAAATAGATGGGTGTTCATCTCAGACACGGAACACGAGAGCACTCACTTTCATTCTTCCCAACGTTGAAGAACTCGGCGGTATCTTTTGTGCCGGACTTGTCCGCGTATGTCTCCCCTGCGAATTTATATCCGTCAAGTGACGTACCCTCTATCTTATATTTCATCTTCTCCTCGAGTGGTAGCTTGAATACGTCCTCGGCGGTGGCCGCGATCTTGTCCGCCGTATTAGCGATAGTATCCCCAGCCTCGCAACCCGCCAATTCGAGGTAGAAGAAGCCGCGGCCCTTGCACACCTGGAAGACGCGTGCCTGCTCGGCGGGATCATTGTCGATGAGCAGCTTGGTGAGCGAGATCGTCTCCAGCTCTACGGTAGGGAGCCCGGCTGGGAAATCAGGATACTCATCAGGAGTGAACTCCCGGATAGGGTCAGTTTCTTTATGAGGCATTGTGAATCGATGTGTCCAGAGCTACTAGGCAAAGAAGTGGTGTGCCGGATGGAAGTATGAGCGGATTGTTGAGGAGAGCAGCGTTCGAATTTATAGACTGAGAGGGATAGGGATATAAGTGAGTATCTTAGCCGGCTGACCCACGAAGTGCTGCACTGCTATCTTAGCCGATTAGAAATACCGATTCGGATGCGATGGAAGTCTGAAATAATCAAGGAAAAAATTTGTCTTGTCTAGTGCTATGGAAATCTGAAATAATCAAAAGGGGAAGATAAGAGTGTAGTGTGTTGCCTCGTGCGATGGTGCGGTTGACTGAGTAGCTGGGGCGTTCGGGGTCAGCAAGATACTGTATTAGTATCAGTATTTCTCCTAACCGAGCTGAAATACCGAGTTTTGGTTATAATGTGGAGGTATAATAACACTGAGAAGGCATGTATGTACTGCCCTATACAGTAGCTCCATTAACACCACTTGGTAGGTAGGTACCTTTGGCATACCTAGGTAAATCAACTGACGATGTGGTAGTGGGAACGTCTATGAGTACCGTAGCGAATAGTAACAAGATAGTCGCTCATTCGCGAATCACCAACGCGCGAGGAATGAGGGGAAGCAGATGTGAGGTGACGCTACTACTGCAGCCACTATGTAATACCTACGCAGGAGGTAAGGTATGTTCGAGCGCAACCCCAACTTCGTTGGAGTCCTCGCCTCGGTGTATTGGCTCGGCTTTGTACTACTTTCGCTGCTTCGCTTTTGCTTGGTTTGAGACGTAGCGGCGCCTGCCGGTAGTTGCGAAAGACCGGTGAGTATGATTACTTAAGGTATACATATACACGCAACCAGGAACTCCAGGCTTATACCCGGAAGGCGGTTCAAAACCTAGCTATGCGGAGGCTCAGCACGGCAGTGCGTTATCATCATTCCGGACACTACATAGGCTTTCATCAGCAATTATAGATGAATATAGATTGGCAAGAGTTGTCTTAAGTTACAAAGAGTTATATTCATTGAGGACTAAATTTCCAAGAATATCTCATCCCGGGGAAACATTAGAGCAGAGAAGACACCATAGCCAACCGAATTCCCAACCTTGCACTTGTCTGTAAAGAGCTTGCATATCAAGTAGTGTCATCCAATCATAAAATGTTGTACAAGATGAGATGCTCATCGATTGATGCATGGAAACGGCACCGAACACAAGTGGCCCTTGAATTCTAGAAAGGCACGGATGGGGACATAAAATCGAAGCCCATGTTCTGCCCAAGGAAGCATTCGACGCTCGAGACTTCAAAGAAAGATCTCATCATCTTGCCAGGGTTAGTAAACTCGAGACGAAATCTAGATAGGGCGAGGGTCTTACAGGGTTATCGGCCCATTCGTCGTCTGCCGACATCAGCGAATCCCAGTCAAACTGATCTTGACTGCCGGCGGTTTCATAGTTCGTCGACACGAGTTGCTGTTTTAGGAGGCTGAAGCATCTCCTCTCCGTTTTGATGGCGGCACTGAGTACTGGTTCGATAACATTCGGACCCGATAGACCGTCCATAAGTGCTTGCACATGTCCTGCCAAAGCCATCATGAATAAGTAGCCTTTTACGTTGGTTTCGCCCGCTTTGATCCGAGCGAGGTAGTAGGGAAGAGAATGTCGTATGATGTTCAGCAGGTCGGCCCGGGGTGTTGGCGGCCCGAGACTGTCCTCCTCTTGCAATAATGTCTGAAGCTCTAGGGTGACAATCATAGATGGTTGGCTGGCGAGGAGCCGCCAGAACCCGGCTGCACAGATTACGAATCGGGACAAGTCATCTCCCTCCGACGGCATAACTTCCATATCATCATCGCTGCCCACGAGAGGACGACAGGAACCAAAATTAGCTACCGAGGGGAAGAGTAGGCTGTACAATTTGACGGCCGTTTCGACCACCTCCCTGCGTGAGAACGAGAAAGCTGGGTCCTTAAGCCCAGAGCCGAGATAGGGAAGATGCAGGCTCATTAAACAACGACGAGCCATGATCTCAACAATTCGAGACTGAAATGACGTCGGTTGGCGTCCCGAGGAAGGGTAGCTCTTAAGCCGTTTCATCAAGGCCTTAAACGCCGCCATGAAGCGGCGGTGCAACTGAATTGTATCATCGTACGTTCCCCGGAACGGTGTGGCATTAAGCATCCGATAAATTGCGAGCCGTTCGCGAAAGCTCTCTCGCAAGGCAAGAGCCACGCTCATATCAGTAAATCTCTCGCCCGCTTCGAGGTCATTTGGTCTGTCGTCTTTGGTCAGGTCCGCATCATCCAGATTGGCGGGGGCTTTAGTATCCGACGTCTCGGGCGAAATCATCGGGAAACCACCTGAGTCGACAGATGTCTTTAACTCCAACTCCAAGATGGTATTCCATAGCCGACGACGAATTTCCGCATCTAACTGAGACATTTTTGGAAGCCTGCTAGGATCGCGATGGAGTCCCATGTAGAAGGCACTCCGCAATAATGACCCAACGTGGATCCAGACCAGGTCGCCGCCAACAGAGGCAGTCTCTCTCGCGATTGTGAGGAGAATCATAATTTGCAAACCGGTAATCGTTAGCTTTCCCTTTGCTGGAGGGCCCAGGAGCCAATACTGTGCCTCTATTTACGAGTCCGGAGTCAGTAATTGTCATTCAATAGGTGAAAAACGAGATTCGGCAGTTCGCAGTAGTAACAATATTCAAAAACCCAGGTCTGGAACGTATGCTCCCGAGACGTATCGAAAAGGGGACACAAAAAAAGTTACAGCTTACTGACCTGTCACCCACTGCACGGCGGACTTGCGCAGGGAAAAAGTATCGTCGTAAACGGTACACCCAATAGCCATGACTAGTTGCAGCTGGATCACAAATGGTAAGCCGGTCGTATCAGGAGACGCCCAGTATTGTTCGTAATCGTGTTTGAAAGACGGCACATATAGCACGCGAAAAACCGTCTCGGTTGTTCGCAAGTAGCCATCGACAAGCCTGTCTGCCACTTCTCTAGTGGGAATGTTGGTGCCGAATTTGTTAATGATGCCGGGGTTGCGTTGTGCTTTGATGGTACGGGCAAGAGCTTTGCATCTATTCAAGACGGCCATGGCCTCAGACTTGGCATCTTTGGACTGCTGCTCGAATAAGTCGAGCATTGATTTGAACTAGCATGTCATTAACGGGCTAATCGATGTTTGACGACAGAAGGCGAGACGAACATGTACTATGCTGTTCATCCAGTGGCTCTGACCAAAGTAGCGTGTCTTCGAGACGACGCCCCTGCTCATAGTATGAATATCGGTAGCTAAGTAACTGTCAATGACCTGGCCTTCAAAGCGAGAATTTCGCTGGTCATTCTTTTCGGGTGGCTCTCGGGCGGCCGTCGACGCCTCGAGGCGACGCTCGAGTTGGAAGAGTCTTGTCACGACTGCATTGGCATCCAGAAGTGGCAAGGCGGGAGTCGTCGAGCCGGCCTCACGCAGTGGAGACACATGATCTTGATCATAATGTGCCGTCGGCGTGCTAGACGCCGGCGTGACTGGGTGCACCACACCAGGGCGTGTAGCCTCGGCCGTCCCAGGCGGATCGGCCGTGGCAGAGGCTGCCCCCGATATCCGTGGACTCGGGCGCCTTAATGGCTCGAAAACACAAGACTTGTGCCGAGACCTAGTACATGCGCCGCACGGGTGCTGGCGGTCACAGCGGATCTTTGACTTTCGACAACTCACACAAGCAAGCGCAGGTCGACGGCGTCTTTGGTCAGTTTTGGGTCGCGTGGTTTCATCCATGGTATTCGCGTATCTCGCACATGCAGCTCGCCAATCAGGGAAGTCCCGAGTCCGGTCCGCTATCAGAGTCTAAAGTGTTTGGTTTCTTTAGATTGACCGGCTCTTTACACCTTCATGCCCGGAGGGATTAGGATGGTCTTACTCGGGGAAAAGCCAAACTTCGGCCGAGTTTTACCTATCTCCAATTAAATCGGCCGAGTTCGTATGGAGAAAGGTGCTTCGATGGATCCGAAGCCCTGACTTATCCTGGCAAAAGCCGACTTGGCGCGTGTTGCGCCAGCCCAAAGGGATTGGGGCCGCTCAGACTATGCGAGTAGTTAGCTTTCGAACATTCCATGTTCGTTCATACTGGGGGATCATATCACACATACTGCTTAATGAAGCTTACCTACGCTACCTTAATATCCAAACAGACGCGCATGTAATACTCACTCGAGGCTGAACGAATACATATCCATCTCTTCGTTACATTTGTTGTCATGTTTACCCGCCTAACAGTAGCCCGGTGTTGCAAATGAAAGAGATGACGGTAATGGTGAATTCAACGCAGTTTCAGCTGACGACCAAGAGAAAACAAGACTGCCCGTCTACTTCTGAGGCTCTGGGCTCATCATCCCGTGCTCTTCCCCATTCTGCCTTGGCAATAGCGTTGCCTGGCCAGACTCAGCAGGCCATGGGATGTGGAACTCACCTAGGCGCACCAGAATACGAACCCGGTCAAGTAGCTCTTTCAGCGACGTTACATCGTCTTTTCAGTCGCTTCTTTCAAGGACCTTATATTCTGCTCATATAAGACAGGACTTCGGCTGTCATTTTATGTTACCCATACATTGTAGGGATAATGCGAAGTCCTCGTCCAGCTGCTGTTCTGTGAGGTTTACCATCGATCTCTAGAGAGATCAACGACACCGATACGTGGCCGAGCCACATGGGAGAGCTCAGCAATGGCAGAGCTTTTCTACAACGAGAGACTGCTGGCCGCCTCAGTACGTTGAAGTAGACGTATGGTTAAGATGTTTTATGAGTCTGTGAGTCGAGCTGGACGGCGTCAGGAAGACACCAACCCCAGTGGTCTCCTGGAATTAGTCCCCGGTGGTTTCCTCGCAACATACGATCTCGGGATTGCTATTCGTCCCTCAGGCCTTCCGACAGGACACATTCGCTTCTCCTTGATACGTCTACACGAAGACACGGACAAGTGGGCTCAACCCATCCACATCGATTTATGCCGTGTCAAGATGAGCGAAGGAGGCTGGAGATTGCCAGACGCGAACAGAATGAAGTGGCCCTCGACATTGCGCACAGACTCTCCGAGCCAATTTCTGCAGGTCCGAATCGTTGTGCTGCAGTGGACCGGGCAAGCGAGCACCTGTGAGCTACGATTGACACGATTGAAACGAAATGTGCAAACCTTCGAGAATGAAACCCTACATATAAAACTGTGTATAGAATAGGAGAAGATGGCGCGCCACTATCTGATAGTGCCGTCCAGATCATGGGGCAAGTCAAACAACGAACTTACAAATAGCCCTGAGGGCAGTCTAAGAAAGCAATGAATGCGTCGATATGACACCAATGCTCTGAACTGAGTCGTCTACCATATGCCAGTGATAGCGTGTGTACGTGTGCATTAGGAAGTAGTTTGAGTTAGTACATAGGTAGTATTGTCTCGTGAAGCCAAATAGGAACTGAGAACGATGGCGATGGCGATGGCGATGGCGATAGTGAGAGTGAGAGTGATGTGATCCACAAAATGGCCTCACGCCAGTTTATCGTCTCATCTCTCTCACGTCCACCAGGGTTCTCTCTCTCTCGATGGGTCCATTTTTTCGAGACGTGTATCTACTACTTACATATGCCCCTCAACAGTGGATGTTGCGTCATGTCGATTGCACCTTCAAGTTCTCATCTACAGCGTCAATTGCTATGCGTATGGGTCTAACGAAACTTCCAAGTTTACCTGACACCTGCAAGTTCCTCATCACGACGCCAGATACTCAAAATCTTCTAGGGAGCAGGAGCAGCAGTAGCACAACCCAGACATTAAAAGCATTTTAATCGCGTTGATGCTGGCAATGGGCCGCACAGAGCCAACTGTGGTCAAGCCACCACCAGCTTTCCGCCGCGATGCCCGGGCGAAGCGCGCCCGCGCCACCATCAATAAGGTCATTCCCGCACTATTGACTGCGCACCCGCGCGCACGACGCGGCATCGAGCGCTCCGAGCTGATCATAGACCCCCCTCGGCTGAGCAAAGATAGGGTCCCGCTTGAAGAAGGGAAGGAGGTCGCCGAGGACGGCAGGTCGGACGCCGTCAAGGAAGGGCACAAGGGTTCCGGTGCAAGGGGTAGCGGACGACGAAAGAAGGGTAGTCTCGCTCCCGACGACGAGCACGTGCGAGAGAAAAGTGCGCGCGGTGCGATCAAGGCTGTGCCGAGCAGGCAGGAGAAGAAGGTAAGCAGTGGCGTCAGTAGTGCGCGCATCACCCTGTGCGTGGCCGATACTCTAGCTGCCGCACACTCGCTCCTTGATCCCGCATCCTTATCCGCGCAGCAGCAAAAGCACCAGCAAAGGCAACAGAAACACCACAGCCTTGAGGAAGACGCGGCAGAAACCATTCACATACCAAACGCCAAGTGCAAGGTCGGCATCCTGAACATGGCGTCGCCCCTCTCGCCCGGCGGCGGCTTTCTTAACGGCGCCACGAGCCAGGAGGAGTCCTTGTGCATGCACACGACGCTATTACCCGCTCTCCGCGACGAGTTTTATCGGATACCAGAGCTTGGCGTCGTGTACACGCCGGACGTGCTTGTTTTTCGGCCGACTTCTTCGCTCTCCCCGTCCTCTTCTGATAGAAGGACAGAGATTGGTCAGAGCGCAAGTGGAGAAGAGGAGAAAGACATTCTCCCTAAGGCGGAACGCTGGTTCGTCGATGTCGTGAGCGCCGCTATGCTCCGGCTCCCTGAGACCGAAGATGGGCAGTATGCGAGTTCTGCGGACCGCGAGCTCACGATACACAAGATGCGCGCCGTCATGCGCGTCTTTGCTGCGAAAGGGTGCACGCACGTCGTATTGGGCGCGTGGGGATGTGGCGCCTACGGGAACCCTGTTTCGGAGATCGCGAAGGCATGGAGGCGGGTGCTTAGTCCTGACCCTGTACCTGGAGGGGAATGGAGCAAAGGAGCCAAAGACCAGAAATCCCGGAACAAGAATCCCGAGACATGGGGCGCAGTCATTGAAGAAGTTGTATTCGCCATCAAGGACCGAGGCATGGCTACTGCCTTCGCGCGGGCTTTTGGAGAGGATGTTTTATCCTTGTCTACTGACGATGGAGAGTACGGTTCTCTTTCTTCCACGGCGGGCGATGAAGATCATGATCCCGTCGAGGTGGCCCGCATAAGCGAGCTTCAGGAAAAGATAGCGCAGCTTGAGATACAAATTGAGCAGTCTCGGAATCCGCAGCTGCGAGTTGGGCTTGAGGTCAGTTAGTCCACTGAAGTCTTTTATGCCCCCCTTTAGATATGAGCCCAGGTGGATTGATAGAGGGTTTCTGATCCCGTCATTACTCCATCCCTCTGAAGTCTTCTTTAATTTTACCGTACCTGGTAAGTACTAACTAAAGATTTTATATAGAACGTGGTGGCCGGATTGAGAAAGCAGTTACCCCCTGAGGAGGGCAACGAAGAATCTTCGGTCCTGAAACAGGAGTCTTCTGATAGCCTGGATGACGAAGCCGAAGACGAAGATGACGATTAAAAGCAACAAGCATCGGGGAGAGATATAAACCCCTATATAAGCCTAAATATGAGGTGTAGCGTAGCTTCCAAATAAACCACATATACGCCGAAAGCTACTCGATGACTGATCTTCACGATATCGAGCCTCATGATATTGAGGCTAAACACGTAGCACTTGACTAATAGTAGACAATCTGTTGATATCAACAATTAGCTACCGCGCAAAGCATTGCAACCTCCCTCCAAGTAAAATCTATCTCATAACCGCGTTTTTATAGAAAAGGGTCTCGGTAAGTAACTAAAAGTATTATTACAGGAATTCGTGGCATAGCGCTACAAACGGACCCAATCTTTATCTATTGAACAATCATGCCCAGACGCCCCTTGTGGTATTTACTAACTTCGGCTTTTACAGCAGCAGTTCTAGAGGGTTCTCGATAACCTTCTTGAACTCTTTGATCCACTCACCGCCAACAGCGCCATCCACGACTCGGTGGTCGAAGCTAGCTGTAACGGTAATTTGGTCATCCCACTCGATCGACGTGCCCTCCTCACCCTCGACAGCAACGGGGACCTTCTTTGTCGTACCAACGGCTAAAATGGCAGCTTGAGGCGGGTTAATGATGGCGGTGAAGTGGTCGACAGCTGAGTTCATGCCCATATTAGAGATGGAGATGGTACCACCCTGGTACTCCTGGGGCTTGAGCTTGTTATCGCGTGCCTTCTTGGCGAGGTCCTTGACGGCGGAAGAGATGGACTCAAGACCACGGCCCTCGACATTTGTGACGATCGGGGTAATCAAGCCGGTAGGGGTGGCGACAGCAACGGAGATATCAACGTTGTCGTACTGACGAATCGAGTCACCCTGCCAGGATGCGTTGACCGCAGGCACCTTCTTAGAGGCAACAGCAATAGCCTTGATCAAGAAGTCGTTGACCGAGAGCTTGTATTTGCCCTCGGATGAGCTGTTCAGAGCCTGGCGTAGCTTCAGGAGCTTGGTAGCCGAGATTTTGCTGGTGACGAAGAAGTGCGGGTTGTTCTGGGTGGACTCTTGCAGACGCTTGGCAATTGTCTTGCGCATGTTGCTTAGGGGAGTGTCTACGTAAGAGGCGGCTGCTGACACAGCGGCAGGAGCGGAGGTGGCCTTCTTGACGTCCTCTTCGGTAATGCGGCCACCTGGGCCAGTGCCCTTCAAACTGGCAATGTTGACGCCATTCTCCTTTGCCAATCGCTTCGCAGCTGGGCTGATATTGGGCTCACGGTCCAGGGCGGGCTGAATTTTGCCCTCCGAGGCATACTCGGTGGGCTCGGGCGCTGGAGTCGGCGCGGGAGCTGATGTGGCGGCGGATTCGTCTGACTTGGGCTCCTCTTTGGGAGCAGGAGCAGAGGCGTTACCACCGGCATCCGAGACGCTGAATGATTCGAAGGCTGAGACATCAGTCCCCTCTTCGACAAGGACGGCAATGGGCTGAAGATGCAGTTAGCAGGGCGACAGCGACAGCGAGGTCAGCAGAAAGGTACGAACGTTTCCAACAGCAACATCCTTCTCGCCGGCGTCTTTGAGAATCTTGGCAATGACACCCTCTTCTTGGAACTCGAAGTCCATCTGGGCCTTATCGGTCTCGATCTCGACCAAAACCTCGCCGGGAGCGATGGTATCGCCGACCTTCTTCTGCCAGGCACCGATGTTCCCGGCCGTCATGGTAGGCGACAGAGCCGGCATCTTGATGATGCTGTGGGGGGGGTAAGAGGCATAGTACCTGGCAAGAGGGGAGAAGCCGGAGCGGAGGGCCGATGCCCGCAACAGGCCTTGCCTTCGTAATACGGCGCCGTACATGGTGGATGTGGGTTTGCGGTATGAATATGATGGGATGCGGTATAAAGCCCGGCGACACCCACAAAGCTCGGGCGGCCAGAGAGGTAACGGAGGGGGGATGAAAAGGAGAGAAGAGAACCTAGAAGCAACAGCTACCTGGCCACAATCGTCGCAATCGTCGAAGGGATGCAAGGTGCAGCAAAAGACGGACGGGCAACCACGTAGATCCGGACGGAGGCACAGATCACAGGTCACAGAAGACGGAATACAGAACACAGAACGCAGATCACAAAACACGATTGGTCGGCAACTGGCGAATGTCTGCTGACCTGGTCAATGGCATAGATTGTGGTAGCTTGTCGAGGGCCGTGGGACGGGGCGACAGGGAGAAGGAGTGCGATGTGATGGCGAAGAGGATTGTTGGGCCCGGCGGTATTATGAGGTGAGCAAAAAAAATGTTGAAGGGTTCCGTCCGGCGCCTTGTCTTTCTCGCTGCTGTCCTTCAATTGACAGTGAAGACAGTGTGGCTCCGAAAGGGGATCTAAGCTGACTACAGTAGGAGCAGGATAGTTCCGGACGATTTAATTGGCCGTCGCCCTCTTTTATGGAGCATCAAAGCCGCCCCAAGATGCAACGAGTTGGGGCATCCGAGTCCGCTGTAGGCGCTGGACGCAGTCGGCTAGTCACGGCCAGTGCCAGGTCCGGTTAGTGTTCCTCACGAGATTAAGTACCTCAAGAGAGAGATATATACTCCGAAGACTCTGCACTGTCTAACGCATATCTACCTACGTACTGTAGTTTCAGTTTACTGGGGAATTACCCACGTACACATCCTATTAGTAAATTACATATGTCCGTCTTGTAATGAGTTTTGGTTCTCAATCCAGTGAGTTGAGGGTCCTGCAGTAGGTCCCTTATATTGAATGCAGGGAAGATGCTATTCTCAGCGTTATCGGAAGTCCCATTTGTGGTGTGGTGTGCAGCGTAATTAGGAAATGGAGCTCCCCAACTAAATCCGTTTCGCGATCCGTCGCTGATTGGTTCAATCCGCGCCCAAAAGACCCTGCATGCTCTGAATTACTGTACACAACCTTACCTATGTAGCCACTATCGGTATGTAATGAAGTATATCTTGGTGGCTAGTGAGAACGAAGATGTGGCTGGCCTCCATAACCCAAGTGTACTTTTTAAGTAGGTACGTGTAGTCCCTTAGTCCAAGTTTGGATATCTTTCTTCTAGGCAAACATTGAACCTACCTAGGTAAAATCTACGTCCAGTGTAGGTAGATTGGCACTTAGGTAAGGTAGACTGAGTTCTAGTAGCCGGTAGATCAAGAGTTGGCGTGTTTACAAGGGGGAACTAGGTACTCAGCAGCAGTCTTGGTAGTGGATTCGTAGTGGGCTTTGCAGTGGACACATTCCGTCAGCTCAGGCTGAAGGTGACAGCTAGCTCTTACCTGGCCAGCGCGCCCCAAGCGGGTGTCTGGTAACCTACAACAAAAAAAAGGGATTCTGACACCAGGCTACCTTGATACAACAGCCTCACCTGTCTCTCATCCACTTCATGGCAGCCTTCAAGGCCCCATTGTTTCTTCGTTACTGACTGCTCGGCCACGTCCAAGCACAAGTGTGCCCCCAGCTGAACTCGTGATCGATTGAATACCTCATCTCACTCCCAGACACACATGCTATCCGCACTCTGTAGATAGGCGTCCGCGAGTCTCAGCGACCTCGACTCGACTTGACCGCGCATGGCACGTGTCTCCTGTCGTCCTCTCTAGCTGCCATGAGCTCCATCGTCTTTGTCGTCTCCTCTCTCGAGACCATAGCCGCCTCCAAGGAGGCCCAGCGCAACAAGCAACTCGCCGAACTTGCCGAGAAAGCTGTCAAGGCCATCAAGGAGGGCGGCTCGCAACCCCCCGAGCCTGATGTCGTTTTCGCGCCCCTCCAACTCGCCACCAAGACCGGCAGCAGCCAGCTGATCAATACTGCCCTCGATTCCATCCAGAAGCTCGTCTCCTCCTCCTATCTCTCAGGCCATGTTGCTCCCGGCGCAGCACCCCAGGATGGCGCCGAGCAGGCCCCTATGCTCGACCGCGCCATCGATACAATATGTGATTGCTTCCAGGGCGAGACCACACCCGTCGATGTCCAGCGCCACATTGTGCAGGCGCTACTCGCCGCCGTGTTGAATGATAAGGTCGTTGTGCACGGGGCTGGTCTGCTCAAGGCCGTGCGCCAGGTCTATAACGTCTTCCTGCTGTCGCGGAGCACTGAAAACCAGCAGGCCGCTCAGGGCACCCTCACTCAGATGGTCGGCATGGTGTTTGAGCGTGTGAAGACGAGATTACATATGAAGGAAGCTCGCTTAAATCTGGGCAAACTGAAACACAGCTCAAGCAATGTTACCTTTGACCAACCCGACACCGTCGCCAATGAGAATGGCGTCGGCCACAGCGACAACGAGGAGGCGGTATCAGAAGACCCAAACGTCGATGACGAATCCGAAGCCGGCCATTTACAGCCCACAAATAATGGGGGGCCGAGATTGACACTGAAGGATCTAGAGCACAGGAAGAGCTTCGATGATTCGAACCTTGGGGACGTCCCAACCATGATAACACAAGCGAAAGCTCCTCCAAAGGCGACCAGAAGTGTTTCCGAGCAGACAACACAAAGCGATACCGTGCCGACTGAGGTTGAGGACACTGCAGAGTCCGCCGATGCCGAAGACGAGGTCTATATCAGGGATGCCTACCTTGTCTTTCGGTCTTTCTGCAACCTCTCCACCAAGATCCTCCCACCTGACCAGCTATATGATCACCGAGGTCAACACATGCGCTCAAAGATGATATCGCTTCACTTAACCCGCATTCTTCTGAACAATCACATTGCCGTCTTTACTTCACCTTTGTGTACCATCACTAATACGAAAAGCAACGAGTCCACCACCTTTTTGCAGGCTATCAAGTTCTATCTTTGTCTCACCATTACGAGAAACGGAGCGAGCTCGGTGGATAGAGTGTTCGAAGTCTGCTGCGAGATATTTTGGCTAATGTTGAAGTTCATGCGCGCCCCTTTTAAGGTTAGTACGTCTGTATTCCGCGTGTGTGCTTTCATACTGAATTCTAGCTCTAGAAAGAGATAGAGGTCTTTTTGAATGAGATATACCTGGCCCTTCTGGCGCGGCGAACTGCGCCTCTCACCCAAAAGCTTTATTTTCTCAGCATACTTACTAGGTTTTGTGGAGACCCTCGTGGCCTAGTAGAGCTTTACTTGAATTATGATTGCGATTCTCAAGTCGACAATATCTTCCAAACGGTTATCGAAGATTTGGCCCGTTTGGCTATCACTCCGGTGACGGTGACGACGGTCCAAGAGCAACAATATGAAGAGAAGAACTCGAACTCGAATTTGAACCTGGAATGGCAGCTCAAGGGAATGCTTCCCCCACCACTAAACGTTCGCGACATCGTCCCTCCTGCAGAGACCGAATCAGAGATACCAAAAGAATACATGATAAAGCGGGCAGCGTTAGACTCGCTCGTTGAAGCGCTACGATCGCTTCTCAACTGGTCCATGGCTGGTCGCCCAATTGCGAATGGAGTTACTGGAGAGAGTGAAACACGAGTCTCTACGGACGATTTTCGAGAGTCCATAGACCCATCCATTTCGGAGAGTAACTCCCGGGAGACACCTATTCCTCCGTCGACCCCGGTCATTGAGGACGATCCGGCACAGTTGGAGAAGGAGAAGGCCCGGAAGACTGCTCTGTCTAATGGGATTCGGCAATTCAACTTCAAACCCAAACGAGGTATCAAATATCTGATACAGTCCGGATTCATTCCGAGTGACAGCGCCAAGGACATTGCCACTTTCTTGATTAGCGAAGAACGCTTGGACAAGGCTCAAATAGGAGAGTACCTGGGCGAAGGCGAGGCCAAAAACATTGAGATCATGCACGCGTTTGTTGACACTATGGACTTCACACGGCGTCGATTTGTTGATGCCCTCCGCCAGTTCCTTCAATCCTTCCGCTTACCTGGTGAAGCGCAAAAGATTGATCGCTTCATGCTCAAGTTTGCTGATCGTTATGTGGCTGGTAACCCCAATGCCTTTGCCAACGCTGAAACTGCCTATGTGCTCGCTTATTCGGTAATATTGTTGAACACGGATTTACATAGTACTAAGATTGCAAGGCGCATGACAAGGGAGGATTTCATTCGGAATAATCGGGGTATCAATGATAACGCGGACTTGCCACCGGAGTATCTGACTGGTATCTACGATGAGATTGCCAGTAATGAAATCGTCTTGAAGAGTGAGCGGGAGGCTGCTGCAATTGCGGGCACCCTACAGACTCAGCCAACAGGCTTCGCAGCTGGGCTTGGGCAAGCCCTCTCCAATGTGGGCCGAGATCTTCAACGTGAAGCATATGTGCAACAGTCGCAGGAGATTTCGCTGCGGTCAGAACAACTCTTCAAGAACTTGTTCAAGAGTCAAAGAAGGAACGCAGCTAGGGCAGGTATTAGATTCATACCGGCAACGTCCTTCAAGCACGTAGAATCGATGTTTGATGTGACCTGGATGTCGTTTTTCTCAGCCTTTTCCAGTCAGATGCAAAAGGCGCAGAATCTCGAGGTCAATAAGCTCTGTCTCGAAGGAATGAAACAAGCTACGCGAATAGCCTGTCTTTTCGATCTTGCTACTCCTCGTGAGGCTTTCATGTCAGCCTTGAAAAACGCTACCAACTTGAACAACCCACAAGAGATTCTCGCCAAGAATGTTGAGGCTTTGAAAGTAATTCTAGATCTGGGCCAAACTGAGGGCAACTGCCTCAGGGAATCATGGAAAGATATTTTGATGTGCATCAGCCAATTAGACAGGCTACAATTGATCTCGGGTGGTGTCGACGAAGGCGCCATCCCTGACGTCTCAAAGGCGCGCTTTGTGCCGCCAGAGAGGTCTTCGACCAGTGATCCTCGGAAATCGGCTGCATTAGCACGACGACGAAACCGCTCCAACCCTGGGTCGAGGGGCTTCTCAACAATCATAGCTCTTGAGAGTAGGTCAGATGAAGTGATCAAGGGTATCGATCGCATATTCAGCAATACTGCCAATCTTCACGGAGAAGCTATTGTTCACTTTGCCAAGGCCCTTACGGAGGTAAGCTGGGATGAGATCAAGGTATCTGGTTCCAATGACTCCCCTCGCACATACAGTCTGCAAAAGATTGTAGAGATCAGCTACTATAATATGACCCGAGTACGATTTGAATGGACCAATATCTGGGCTGTTCTGGGCGAGCATTTCAATAAAGTTGGTTGCCATATTAATACCGCCATCGTGTATTTCGCCCTCGATTCTTTGCGACAACTCTCTATGCGCTTTATGGAGCTCGAAGAACTTCCGGGTTTCAAATTTCAGAAGGATTTCTTAAAACCATTCGAGCACATCATGGCCAACTCGACCAACTTGACTGTCAAGGATATGGCTCTCAGGTGCCTAGCTCAAATGATTCAAGCTCGAGGCGAAAATATTCGATCTGGTTGGAGAACTATGTTTGGAGCCTTCACAGTTGCTGCCCGCGATCCAAACGAAGCTATTGTTAACCTGGCTTTCGAAAACGTAACGCTCGTTTATAAGACACGCTTCGGTGTAGTCATCTCCCAAGGTGCCTTCACGGATTTGATTGTTTGTCTTACTGAGTTCTCAAAGAATATCCGATTCCAAAAGAAGAGCCTGCAGGCTATGGAGACCCTCAAGTCGATAATACCGCGCATGCTAAAGACTCCAGAATGCCCATTATCAAGTAAGAACAACCCCGAAACGAAAACATCAGACACATTGTCGAGACAACAAAGTGGTACATCATTGGAGGAAGGCTTCTGGTTTCCTATACTCTTTGCCTTTCATGACGTTCTAATGACGGGCGAGGATCTTGAGGTCCGTTCGAATGCGCTCAATTATTTCTTCGAAGCTCTTCTTCGATACGGAGGTGACTTCCCCCCTGACTTCTGGGATATCCTGTGGAGACAGCAGCTCTACCCAATCTTCATGGTGCTCCGATCCCGGCCTGAATTGAGCAATGCTCTCAATCATGAAGAGTTATCTGTCTGGCTTTCCACTACTATGATACAAGCTCTCCGCAACATGATCGTGCTCTTTACTCACTATTTTGACGCGTTGGAATATATGCTGGATCGGTTTCTAGAGCTTCTCGCACTCTGCATTTGCCAGGAGAATGATACAATCGCCCGTATTGGCAGTAACTGTCTCCAGCAATTAATTCTACAGAATGTCGCCAAGTTCAGCGAAGAGCACTGGACAAAGATAGTAGGGTCATTTTGTGAATTATTCGAAAGGACGACAGCATACCAACTCTTTTCAGCTGCAACAATTAATGTACCAGCTTCGCTGTCGTCGCCTGCGCATAACGGGCTCGGTCTCGATTTGCCAGTCTCACCTTCCACGGAGGTGGCGCCAGAAGATAAGTCATTGGAGGTGAACGGCCTGGCAGAAACTAATGAAGGTGCTGGAAGTGGTGCTACACTGGCTAGTGCTCCTCAGACACCGAATCCCGACCAAGCAATGCGGCCCAGGAGCGGTTCAGTAGCATCAACGCCTCTAGAGGATTACAGACCTGCGTCCTCTTTACAGCAGCAACCCGTCGTTGTTACGGCTGCCCGCCGACGGTTCTTTAATCGCATAATATCCCGTTGTGTCTTGCAATTGCTCATGATTGAGACAGTTAACGAACTGTTCTCTAATGATGCTGTGTACGCCCAGATTCCGTCGACAGAGCTGCTCCGTCTGATGGGACTACTCAAAAAATCGTTCCTGTTCGCCAAACGGTTCAACGAGGATAAGGACCTACGCATGCGGTTGTGGCGAGAAGGCTTCATGCAACAGCCGCCTAATCTGCTGAAACAAGAAAGTGGTGCGGCGGCTACGTATATCCAGATTCTGTTCCGCATGTTCGGTGATACTTCGCCGTCCCGTGCCGAGAGTCGGCCCGAAGTAGAGAAGGCGCTTGTCCCGCTCTGTAAAGATGTCATCAAAGGCTACCTTGCCCTCGAAGAAGAGTCTCAGCAGCGAAACATTGCGGCGTGGCGTCCCGTCGTCGTCGATGTCTTGGAAGGGTATTCGACATGGCCAGAAGCAGAATTTGGGAAGCATGTCCGAGCTTTCTATCCTTTGGTGGTGGAGCTTTTGGGCAAGGAGGTTAGTGCCGAGTTACGGGCTGCCTTACTGAGTGTTTTGAGAAGGGTCGGTGAGGTCGGCCTTGGCATTGAAGGCATGACCGGGGGTCGCAGGGAGAGTGTCGTCAGCACGGCTACCGAAACTCCTGTCGTAGATCACAGCCCCGGAGAGGAGGAAGGAGAGATGGGTACGCGAACTATGAAAGGCTGAAGGTCATGCACACTGCGCGATACCTATGATTCCAGCGTCCGCCTTTCTATCTTCCGCCACGGCATATACTGTATTCTTATCAAGATCGGGTCCACAAGGAGGGAATAAAATAACCTATAGACTTCGCATCCCTTGGAACGGTGTTCGGAATTCCTCATCAGCGCGGAACCGCGCATGACTTGTTTGTTTCTTTGGCTTACTTGTATAAGATGTATACAGGATGATAATTGTGGTAGTATTCAGCATAAGTGGTTGTTGTATGGCAGCCGTGGCTGTGGAATGTTTGATCTTGTGATGAATCGACTATAATCTCTACCGTCGATTTCTTATCCCTTTGATAATCGTGCTTTTTTCCATCTTCTTCCTATAGCTATGACTTACCCAACCCACTTATACTCAGTAAAGTTAGATTTTCGGAATTACTCTCTCTGTCTGCTGTCACCTTACTTGGTGACCCGAGACATAGTTCGAAGTTTGGTGATGTGGCGGAAGCCGGTCAGTCAGGCGAACATGCATCCAACGTGCAACCTGGTCCTATTTAACTTAATAAAGGATATCCTTTGAATCTGCTCCATCATGCTGCCCGAAAGAATGGCAGTCCGTGTTCAAGCTTCTCTCTCAGCCTTACGTCCTACTCCATCTCTCTTCTCCCCGGGCCCCCGCCCCCTCCTCTCCATCCCCTTCTATGTCTGCATCTGGGTGTGAAGGTGCATCTATACGCGCGTCTCGCAGACATATTGTGTTACACGGGGCTGTAATACCTAATGCGCTCGCGCTAAGAAAGGCGGTGCCAAAAGGACATTGAACCTTACGGCCAATGGCGTGGCATTCGTACCCAGCCCGTATTCCCACACCGGTCTTCTCTCGTCCATCTTATCGGTGTGTCTCGATCGATGTTGCACAGTCGCTTATGGGTAGGTAGACCGGTTAACTCAGAAGATAAAACTAAGGGGGATCTTTCTCCCTCTCACCCACCCCAATGGCCGATCCGTTAAAGACACGCCCGAGACTCCCGTTGTGATCTACGGCAAGGCGGGGGTCAGCAGGGACGATCCTACTGTATCATTGGACGTCTGAGAAGAACATGGAAGCCTGAAGCTGAAGAAGCGGGAGGGGGCGGTGGAATGCGTCTGCGTGGCGTTGCACCCGGCTTGGTGCAGCACCCGCCCGTAACGTAACCCCGTCGTCCCGTCGTCCGACTTCTCCTCTTGCTGCAGATGGTAGAGAACGGTGAGGGCGGGGGCGGCGCGCGGGCTGGCTGATCCATCATCTCATCTGCACATCTTACTGCGTACATATATGTACCCACTGCCCCTACTACCTACTACCTACTATCTACCTGGTACTACTAGGTAGTATAGAGGATGCCGTGGCTGATGTGTTTCTCTCTCTCTTTCTATCCCTGTCCGCGTCGAGGCGCGGAAGATAAAACTGAGAGTCTTAGGGGGTGCTGAGAGTACGTAGAGTATACTGATTGCCAACGGTCTTATGTTGTAGATATGGGTATTGTCAGCGTAAGCGTAGGCACTCTCATGCATATATATATACATCGATGCATAAAACCCAACATATACCGTAGAGGAAAATGTTGGCGAACGCGTGCATGTGCGGGACTATTACACGTCTAACTCCCTCGTTGTGTTCCTCGATCTGCCTCATCCTACAATCCATCTTCCTCGGGACTAACTTCGGAGAAAGAAAATCGCGAAGTCGCGAACTGAATCGGTCGGGGATAGCAGATGGTCATTAGTTATACTACTCAAGAGCGGCCATGCTTTGTAAGTGGCTTAGGTAGCACATATTCGTACTCCTGTGAGAAGCGGAACTGTATCAGGGCTTTTTGAAAACTTCGACAAGCAATCTACTTACTTAGATGATTAGGTACCCAAGTTATGTACATGTGTGGCCGTATCGTCACGGTCGACATCTGCTCTGCGGCATTACTAACCTTAGTATAGTCCAAACAGCTATTACTATTGCTCTCTCCGAAGCCTCGCAGCAGGGCCACAACCTCGGGACCGCAATTCCATTGGGATACCCATCCTGGCACTAAATCTGCCTGTAGGGCTGAGAGACCCGCCACGCGGAAGTACAAGTCGCAATCCGTCCGCTCGAGAGGACCTGCGTTACACGATGATGAGAAGTGATCGACGTGTTTCCGAATCTTGGGAGCTCGTCTTCCTTCCTTCCATCCATCCATGCTGCTACTACTGCGTGCTACTTATAGCCAATCGCCTGTGCCGCAGGAACACCTTAAATCTGACATCGGTTATGAGCATGACAATGCACTCTGCTCTCTCTTCTCGGCTTATATAATTGTTTCGGTGTGGCGTTAAGATCGAATGACGTAACAAGTTGAGCTAGACTAGACGCGGCTTGCAATGGTGCATGCCTTAGGCTTTATCTCTTCACATTGTGTGACACTTCGTTTCTTCAGTGTCTCTTAGTTGCCAGGTCGCTTATGCCTCACTCTGTCAGACTGGCTATGGAAGTGGCGCGAGAATGGTAGCGTTTAATACAGCCGGCCTGTGTATACCCTCGAGACAGTATCCTCCATGGTCACCATGAGCGGCCAATTCGTTAAGGCGAACTATATCAATTGGCAGCACAGATTCTGCGAGCACATATTGAATTGTGTCCTCTCCGAAACAGCAACTGAGCCGTTTCTAGCGTCCCTAATATGAATTTGGGCTATAATCTGAAGCCATTCGAAGTCAGTACGTTTCACAAGGTCGTGTTACACGGCTTAATCATGATGTATCTTTGGGCTTTTATCTCTGCTCTGTCGCAGTTGAATCACAGCTCAGTATGGTGTTGTCCATCTCGAAGAAGATCCTCAGACGCTCATCTACCAATGCGTCTTGTAACTTGAAGTTGCGGGTCTTTTGCAATGTATGTGCGCGTTACTTATCGTAGAATAAGGAGAGAGGATGGCGAGATAACTATACTTGTTTCATGTTACCTGAAGTCTTAATTATCTTCTCACTGCACCAATTACTTACCGGGGCTTCCTCTGTCAGAGTGCGGCCGAAAGGTTGCAATAAAGTCACTCAATAGTGTTAGTATTAGAACTATACCTCAAATTGCTCCTCTTTTACATACCTTGGTACTTTACTTCACAATACACCAGATGAAGTCTTAACTTAAGCATTTGGAGCTATAATCATCCACATAATCCACCTAAGAGACGTCCCTAGCCTGATTTAATATTGCTATTAAAGGTATATGAAACTTAAATAGCATATACATGTTAACAGTATGTATATTTGTCAAGATAGTAACGTAAGTTATCTTTTACCGCCTTTGATATACGCCTACAGTTTATATCCAAATGTAATGCGTATATGATTAGAGCTGTAACACTATCAATTCAAGTCCTGAGCAGCTACAGAACCATTCGTCTATTTGAAGCCGCGTTCTAGACTGTTTATGCAGATAGATGCGGCTATGACCCTGATATGATCATCTCAATGTAGCGCCAGGAACATGTGAATGGAGGATCAATTATTATCCCGGGCTTGTGCCCGTGAACCAAGAAGTGAGGCTCGGTCCCGAAGGTGTGTACATGTGTATTTGCGATGTCATATTTATACTCAGTGGTTAATTTGGCGATCAAACAGGCTTCCACGCGTGAAGGGATTTTGAAGGAGCTGCTAGATACGGTCCGTTTCAGGGCCGACGATTCAAGACCGTAACCCTATGAGCATCCGGTGTGTATCACTGATATATTATTCGTGGTTTATTGCTCCCAGCCCATCGGGGTTACGAGTGCGTTCACGAACTGTAAGACGTGCGGACCAAGTTCCAGTCTCACTGAGATAGGGATAAAGCAAATGAAGTGCAGATGTATCTAGGAGATTTGCTGGTGTCCTGATTGTGTTACCGATCGTCCAACGTGCGCGACACGCATGGTCTTACTACTATACCACATCATTTGTGCTCCCAACTTGGTAGACTTGGCTGCTTTTAGGCCAATCATTAACCCCCGCCGCCTGTTGTCAGACAGAACCCTGCCCTTGAAGAGTAAGCCATGTCCGATTTAGGCTTTATGTTGCGACGACCATTAGCTAAGGTATTGTGTAGTAAGTACTGATTAAGACAGCGGAAGTCGGTGGAAAAAGACTCGCTCTTAACGAGGATTACTCATAGAATATAGTGAGTGTTATCCTGAGGGAACCAGTAGCGCAACAACACGGCTAGGATATATTTCCTCCTTTGCTTTTTTCTCCGTTTCTGGCGAAATCTTCCAGATATATATAATATGTATGTATCGAGGTTCAAGTCTGATGTCAGCGGCTAATGCCTTTCGGGCGTTGTTACGATCTTGAATCACCTCGGAAACTCATGCTCGTTAGATAGATAGCACAGCAAGCAGGGCTTGTCGTCACCCCACCATCACCAACCATCACTTAATCCTTGATACGTTCTAGGGGTTCGATTGGCTGATCCACTACCGAATCAATTGTATTTCAGATGTCGAAGCTCGCGAGTCCTTGCCACCTGGTTACCCGCTTATACCACACCCAATGCTGGCCGCCCAAGCCAAGAACAAATGCGTGGACGGCTGCCTTGCATGTGAAGAGAGAGGAAGAAAAAAAGTACGTCAGCAGGAAGGAGACGGGAATGACCCCATTGCTCCTGGCGGCTCAAGCCACAGTGGGCATATAAGATAACCATACTTAGAACAAATGAACCGGTTACGTGCTGCAGCGAACATGTACCTCTTATTATTTCAACGTCATGCCAGGTGGTTCTTGGCCACCCAACCAGTCGGTTTATACGATTGAGTTCTAACTGTGACTGTTGTCCTTAGCCTGCAAGCCTACATAATCACAATGGTTGGCGTACCTAAGAGCAAGCGGTGCTCGTTCTGTAAGTCCAGAAAGACAAAGGCAAGTTTTCTGCATACAGGAGCCCGCCATGATGACTGGGACTAATGAGCCCCGGAATAGTGCGATGAGAAATGGCCGACCTGCGGAACATGTGCTCGAGCCGGTAAGATCTGTTCGGGCGCCAGGACCAAGTACAAATTCGTCGGTAAGTGAAGTGATATCCGGCCCCTGTTCCCGACCGCGATGAAGAGCGCCAGGCTCTTGCCGAAGTAGCATTCTGTGCGACGAAACGTTGAATGACTAAGGCGATCCCGGTCAATGCTTCCGCCGGAGTACTGACTTTGGTAGTCAATGGCAGCCATAACGAGTTACCAGACGATGAACAGATTGGGACACAGAGAAGTCACCTTCCGCTGAAGAGTGAGGATGTCGGCAAGGTGGACAAGGGAGGGCATCGCACAGACATGGCGATGCCTGAACCAAAGCACGTTTTCGTGAACGAATGCAGTTACATGTGCCGTTCTAGCACACAATTGTTCAAACCTCTACCTTGGAACGCACCGGACAAGATCATAGCTCAGTTGATCGCGTGCCTGGACGCCGCACCCGGGACTGGCTACGATCTGCGTATCTTGGGTGCCTTTCTTCCACTATTACCCCAACACCTGGGCTATGGGCACAGGGCTCTCGGTCACGCGGTCGAGCTCTTGCTGAGTGCATGGACAAATAGCCGTCAAAACTTGCCGTCGAACATGTGGCTGGATCTTAGGACATATAACATGGCTCTTCGCAGTCTCAAGGACGCACTCGATGATGCGAATGCAGAACAACTCACCAACACGCTTGCCACGCTATGTGTGTTGCAAAAGACCGAGGTGAATCGCACTCGTGTTGTGGCTATGTGATATCCGCACTGGACCTGCTGCTGACGTCTCAATACTTAGATCTTGTACGATTTTGCGAGAGGCTCGAACCAGGAAAACCATGCAGCCGGGCTTATCGTGGTCATTAACAGAGTTGGTCCGTCCCAGCCCATGACAGAGATGGCACTCCATGTTACATTCGAGAGCATTTTTCATATGGTGAGTTTTTGAGTTGCCGTGCGACGTTTGTACACTCTGCGGTCCCAACTGATAAGATCACTAGCTCCAAGAAGACATTCGTCAAGGCCGTGAAAGCGATTTCCACACGTCGGAGTGGATGACTGCGCTGAAGGAGGCAATAGAGGCCAGTGGCGTCGGACTGGTTCTCAAGCATTTGTATCAACTCTGGGTCGAGGCGACGGCCTGGCCCGGTCTCGCACGATTGGTCCGCTTACTTCGACGAAATCCATCGGACACAGTGACCGCCGAACAGCTACATATGAGGGCAACGTCATTGGCCCAACTGCTACAGAATCATGACGAAACAATAATGGCTTCTTTAGCGGAATCAGGCGCCATCGCCACGGTCGAAAATACGACTCGTCCAGACCTGTTCTCAAAATGCTACAAATTCGCGAATTTCCCAACAGCGAAATTATTCTCTACTCACACTCTGCTGAGCATCCTCGCCTGCCGGTTCCTACAAGAGGCCAACCTTGTCTTAGCCCACGAAGACCCATTCATAGAGAAACAAGCTAGAAGGTTCAGTAAGCGCGCTTGGATGGCATACCCGTGGCTGCGCAGCCAGACCCCACTTGCGGTGGATTTTACAGCGTGTTTGGTGTTCTCATATGAATCTGGAAACGAAGAGGAGCGCAGGTTTTGTGCTGGAGGCCTTACGGAAATGGACTCATCCCGACATCCGCCTCCCATAGGCGAATGGGTAGAAGCGACAATCATGGCTAACGCGAAAGCCTATTCTGGACGACTTCCTTTCATAAAAACCCAGAATTCGAAAGTTGAATTTGAGGGTGTAGGTTGTCGGAGCTGACCGTGGCCTATGGAGCCTACCGCCTATGCCTCTGCAAGAGGACCTGTAATCATCGACAAGTAGCTTCCGGGACCCCAAACTAGAATCAATCACGCTAGCGACAGCCTAATGAATTAGAAGACGGTTCGGGTATAATTTCGCAGGAGTCTAGGACCAAATCAATGAACACGCACATCTAATAAGCGCGTAGACGAAGGGTCTGGACCAGTCCGTCTAGAATATGCAGCCTAGCAACTCGTCATCACATTTGGAGTTCAGGGAAAAGAATCGTATACGCTTTCCGTACATGTCACTGTCTTAGTTGGTTGTAACGTCATGTATAAATTGCCTCAACGCATCCGCCTCCTCTGGTATTGTGCGGTCAGGAAGACTTAGTATGACGTTGTTGAATGTATCGTCTTGCTCGGCCACTTCTCTGTAAAGTTTTCGCAGAATATCCATCTTGAATGCCGAGGGAGGTGTGATTCGTTGGATGCTTAGTAACCTCTCGAAAAAGTCAACCAGGCTTAAGTGCATCAAAATATCTTCCTTATCAATCATGTGCAGAGCTGCGAAGTATAGCAGTCCGCCGGGGGTTCCAGAGTTCAAATATCGCTGGTGGAGGTCCGGGAAGTTGGTTTTGCTGATAGCACCGAGATTGTAGGCCGAAATGCGAGGGATGAGTCGTAGTAGACGACCCTGGGCAAGAGACAGCTGCTGGGGGGTCAGCCCACCCTCGGCGCTCTGGTGTGGACCACGGCTACACAAAGAAAGGATAAGGCCGTAAACATCACGGTCATTGAATATCCTCCTCCACATGAATCCTTGACCGGGGGGGTTGGAGGCCGCACGTGCGCCAGCATGGCTGTCGTCCAGACCTTCGATTGGCGGGCCCGGCGAATCGACGACGAGCAGATCGCCCAGCACCGCAGTACCCTTCTCGCCGACCTCGACTGTGGGCGCACTCAGCCATCGCGTCACAAAGCTAGTGACTACGCCCTTCATGGCAGCGAGGACGGCGGCATCGCTAGGGGACGTGGCTGCCTTGGCGAGAATGGTCATGGCGAGGAGGTTAGCCGACGGCGCCGGAGACTGAAGAGCCTGAATGAGGGCTTCCTCGGAAGCGAACGACATGATCTGGTGGAAGGTGAGGGGGCGGAGAAGCTTGATGGCCAGACTGCGAAGGACGGCGGGATCGCGCTGGTATCGCTTCAGTATGTCGGTGATCTTGGGAAGAAGCCGGGGGATGAGAGCGGATATGTTGGCGCCTGAAGATGAACAGAGTCAGCAAGAACTGACTACGCATTGAGAAGGCTAGCGCAAATAGTCGTCTGTTGACAAGCGGAAGAGGGAGGAATGAGACTTGCCTGTTATCTGGACCTCGACATGATCGAATAGTTTGTCGTCGGTCGGCAGGGTCGGGTCGCTAGCTAGCTGGCCGAGGTGCAGCTCAAGATCGTCGACGCGCGATACGGAGCCCACGTCCGTAGTCTCCATCGTGACGGCTATACGGCGACTCATGTGGATAGCAGGGAGACTGGATGTTGTGTGTGTGACGGGGTTGGTGATGGGTGAAGCTGCTCATTGCACGAGTTGGTGTTCGTACATATTAGGTTGGTGGATTCGTAGCCTGTAAGTCGCCGAAGCGAGCCGAGTACTAGTGTAGGTTGGGAGGGCTTCTGGGGCGCTAGGGTATAAATGGATACCTACTTGCATCGTTAGGTTGGCTACATGTACTCGTAGGGCGTACCTACAGGTGTAGTACTTGCCGTGCAAGGGTCACCCTGTGTCGTACATGACTTTCAGGTTGCCTATTCTAGTAAGCCCCAAGGTTAGAGGCCTCGAGCTACTACATAGGTACCTACCTTACCTAGGTAATATGTACGTACTCCGTACCTACCGAGGTACATACAAGTAGCCTATGTGGTTCAACTGTATCTGTCGACAGAAACCCCCACTTCCGCTCCACGCCTGGCCGAAATTTTGAGCAACGAGAGGTCGTCTTCATGCCATCGCCAAACGCTCTCCACCTAAAATCTCGGTCCTCTTGTTTTCACGCCGCAGTCGACAAGTCCACTATACTACATACTAGGCAGTCCAAAAACTGATTGGGAGCGGTAATGTGCCGAGATGTCTGGCCGAGGCGGTAGAGGAGGCCGCGGCGGCGGCCGTGGTGGCAGTCGCGGAAAGCCTGCGCCTCCAGGCATGCCCGGCGGTGATGATCCAAGCTTGATTGTCAACGACCAACCTCAGGAAACATATCCGGTACAGTCGCGCTCATTATGCTCATCATGCTCGTTATGCTCATCTGCCCCGTGCGCGCTGACATGATGTCTTGCAGAAATTCTACAAACCGCCCGTTGCTCCCCGCCTAAGCCAGCTCGAAGAGCGCGCTGTCGCCTACTTCGTCAATTTTCGCCGCGCATACCATAAAACGCCCTTGTACACCCACCGCCATATCAATGGCGAGTTTCTATCCGCAAAAGATCCCGTTCTTCCTCGTCACGGCCAGTCACAGATCAATGCGCGCTACGGTATCAAGAACCGCGCCACTGTCGACCCCTTCTTGGCGGTACCCATGTACAGCCACCGCTTCGTCGACGACACAAGGACCCTACCGAAGCTGAGAGATGTTCGGCCCTGGGTCAAGGACCTTTTCCCGGAGGAGTTGTGGGCGATGTTGGATGGTCGAGACACAAGTGGACCTAAGGGCGGTTTCCGGACTAAAGAAAGCGCCAACAGAGGCGTGAAACGGAGGCTCCATGGCGAAGATGACGAAGAGGATCCTTTCGGTGACGCCGATGATGACGAAGAAATATTCGGCTGGAGCCGGTCGCAAAGGCGCCGGGAGAACGAGACCGAGGAAGAGCGAAAGGCTCGCATTGAAGGTGCTGGGAAGGACGCGGACAATGAGGAGGCCGATGGCGGCGATGCTGACGAGGAGGACGAAGAAGAAATGGAGGTAGAGGATGACGATTACGAGAGCGCCGAGGAAGAAGAGGGCGGCGACTACAACGCCGAAGCCTATTTCGACAACGGTGATGACGACGATTTTGGTGATGATGATGGCATTGGCGAGAGGTACGTCCCCCTACACGAACTGGCAGCGAGTCTCACATTTGTCGTGTTTAATTGGCGATGGCCTATAATGGCATGCTACGGTTGCTGACATTTTCCCTTTAGTGCCATGGATTTCTAGGAACGTCTTGTTCCAGCTATTCTCGTCGAGGCGGAATGGCACACAGGTTTCGGAAGCCGAATGTATTGAATGTGAAGATGAAAATCATGACTAGGCTGCAGAGGAAGCTGTCTTGACAGTACACCCCCAGTGGATGCATACGCACCCAAAACACCATAATACCAGGCTTTTCAATGGATTCTGGCGCAGTTCTGCGTCATTCTAGGAGAGAGGCAGGGGAAACAATGCTAGCGCTCCAATTCCATGAAGCTTCAGAGCAGGAACATAAATAGTAGCATTGAATACAAATTTCGAATTAAATCCATCATAGTGATATGCTATACCTAACTAGGTAAGTACCTACAGGTACAGTAGTGGAGTGCACTAGGTTGTAGTGCGCCGGTCTCAACCCACTGCTACATTAGGTAGTACACGGCCAGGAACACCCCTCATTGACTAGTCTAGAATAGGCTAGGTGCCTTTACTAGCTAGGTACCTAAGTGTTAGTTCATCTATAATTACAGGTTCTAGAGCTCCGCCTAAACAACGTCATGGAGATCAACAAGTTTCTTCACTTCTTCTCCCCCAATATCGTGGGCTATACTCCAGTCCACTGCTCGGTCAATTCTCGCGGATAAGGGGAGCACATCTTCAAATTCCGAATGTATGCTATTGATGTTGGCTTTGTAACATCATTTTGATTGTGTGACAAGTCTACGGGCTACTTTCCTGCGCCTCAATTGCGTTGTTGATGTGCTCTTGGTTCGTAACCCTCCGCCACGAACAGCGACCACGACTGAGACCCAGGTCAGGGCCAGGAAGCTGAACCCCGAGAATTGAGCATCACGCCTCGAAAGGATGGGAGGGTTCAGTTGGAGGAGGCTCCTCGGCTGGGATCGTCGCCCGACAAACCGTAACCATCGCGAGCGGTCCCTTCGCGACTATCGGCGACGACGTAAGTTCTCAATACATTATACCCACCAAGTCAAAGCAAAACATAGGGTCGTGGATCGACTTTTACTAGCACGCCCGAGATACAATGTGAGCTAACTGGTGCCACTGGGCTTCTCGTCTCAGTTCTCCCTCTGCACCGAGATCCGTCGATCCAATCCGCAATTCCCGCCGCGGAGGTCACCAAGGTCGCTCTCCGTCTACGTTACCTCGTCCAAGAGTGCGTCCCGTGCGAACTGGAAGAGCACCAGATCACCCAGCCTCACAGTAAAGTCATTACCCGGAAGGTGATCAAAGCTGCGAAGGAGGCTGGAGGTGCGGAGAACAGGTCTTGCGTTGTCTTTTGTCTGCTGGTCGCGAAGGCCTGGTTTCGGCATCAAGCTCTGTGCGAGCTTTGGGATGCCGATCTACACCAACTGCGTGCCACCGCTTGTGAGGTCATTGCGAAACAAATGTAAGTTGGGCATCGAGTCGCCCGATTCGTGCCAGAGGATGCACTTGTTGACTGAGGAATAGCATCGAAGCAGAAGAGGACATGACCTATTTGCTTCATTCCGTCCTGCTGAAACGTTATTCGATTGTTGTGGACGAGGAGCCCTCTCCACCGGTCAACGCCATCGAGAAAGCAGTTGACCTACACGCCTTGCGCGTCATTGGTTCCTCGGGTTATCAAAAATGCCTCAGCTATCTTTGGAAAGGTTGGCTCGTGCAGGATGAAGACGACCCTGCGAGTTTTGTAGACTACAAGGATCGCGATAATGTTTCCTTCTGGTCGCACTTAGACCCCGACCGTATGCGCGCACCGATATATCAGAATGCCTGCCTGCTCTTGATATCCGTAGCATATTTGGCACTGTACACCGGGGCTATCAATACAATTAACCCAACAGGCGACCTCGACTTCGTGGAGATCCTGCTCTACATTTTCACCTTTGGCTTCATCTTCGACGAGCTCACGAAGTTCTACAAGGCTGGCTATCATATCCTTGGGTTCTGGAATGCGTTCAACAACACCTTGTACTCGCTATTGATGGTGTCGTTAGCGTTGCGCTTCGTGGCCTTGAGCCGCTCGCCAGATGATATCAAGGCGCGGGAGAAGTTCAACTCGTTGAGTTACAACTTTCTCGCGTTTACGGCCCCCATGTTCTGGGGTCGCCTCCTTCTATATCTTGACTCGTTCCGATTTTTCGGAGCTATGTTGGTTGTCTTGAAAGTCATGATGAAGGAGAGCATCATCTTCTTTGCTCTCCTCATTGTCGTCATAATTGGCTTCCTACAAGCGTTTATTGGCATGGACTACGCGGATGATATGGCTGGAGAGGATACCATGTTCATCCTGCAAGCCATGGCCAACGCAATCATGCAGAGCCCGGATTTCACCGGTTTCGAGCGGTTTAGTCCGCCTTTTGGCATCATCCTTTACTATCTGTTCACCTTCGTTGTCATGGTACGTGCTTACTTATACCTTCAGCTAGCTTCGGTGATATACTGTCGATCATGCCACGGTAGCTAACACACTACTCGCAGGTCGTTCTTTTAAACGTCCTCATCGCATTATACAACAGCGCGTATGAAGACATCTATGACAACTCTGACGACGAGTACCTCGCCCTCTTTGCCCAAAGGACATTGCAGTTTGTTCGAGCTCCTGATGAAAACGTCTTTATCGCCCCATTCAACTTGATTGAGATATTCTGCCTCGTTTTACCTTTCGAATGGTGGCTGCCCAAGAAACAGTATGAACGGCTCAACGATATAGTCATGGGCGTCATCTACTCGCCGCTACTATTCTGCGCCGCCATATTCGAAGTCCGCACGGCCAGAGAGGTTCGTCGGAACAGGATAAGGGGCGAGGAAGACGACGACACTGTTGAGGAATGGGAGCAGATGATGGATCAAGTCGATTTCGACGGCGAAGGTTGGGCCAAGAAAGTCGGTGACAGCAAAGCTAATGTCGAGGAGGATGCCGCGGTCCTCGAGATCCGACAGCTGCGATCTGAGGTCAATGAACTGAAGAGTCTCCTAGTCAAATTGGACAAAAACCTTGGTGAGAAGGCGAATGGAGAGAGTCTGCTGTAATATCTAAAGCGTCAGCTAGATAGCTGGTAATAGTAGTATGTGCGATACAGCCGAACGCCAAAGCAGTTCCTATAACGCCTTAACCTTGTACACAGCAATATAGGAGGATAGTTGATAACAGGTCATGCCATGCTGGTACTAGATGTTGGGTGTGACCCAATCGGCTACTCGGGCAGGTACCTAGCTCTTGGTAAGTGTAAGTACATGTATGTAGGAAGTGGCCATGCATTCACATCCACATCCATGATGCACCCCAAAACTATACATATGCGCGTACCGCATAAGGTGGGGGCGGGACCTTGACGTCATCTTGGCACTGATCCTGTTTCTACTTCTATCTGAAGTAGACTATAAAATATTAAGGCAGTGTATACCTACAACATGACTACGACTTGTCTAAGCGTATAAGTATTCGGCGATGTTATAACTAGCCAAGCCATTTTTCGTCCTATTTTGAGTATATGATTGCGGACATCATCAGTCGGTTTAGCTAGTTAGTCGATCAACCAGTACATTAATGATTTAATCACAATCGCAAACACCAAACGAGGCAGACAGAGAGGCAAACGTCCGTCTCGCTAGGGAAAGGGACAGAAAGGAGTTAATTGAAATTTAAAGAAAAAGAAAAAGAACAACAAGATGGAAATTAACTTTCCAAATCTAATCAACACGGCGCTCCCCAACCGCGGCGACAATACAAAGGGCCGCAATGCCATCATCCTGTCGAGCAACTCGGGCCCGAACCACAATGAGCAGGTCAGTTCTCTTAGGGCAGCCCTCTTCTTGTCATGCATGCCTGGATTGTTATTAACTCGGGGTATGAAATAGGGCTTCCTATCGTCGAGCTTCCCGCGCGACACGCGCAAGCTCTTCGTGACGGCCGAGGGCGACGAGTTCGACGAAGGGACGCTGCGCGCGTGGCGCGACGAAGGCTTCGAGGTGCGCTACGTCGGGCTCGGCGACGGCGAGAGCGAGGCGGACTACAGAGCCACGCTCGCGGGACTGCGCAACGTGGCGCACCTCGGCCCCTGCGAGACGTTTGGCATCGTCGCCTTCGGGCAGGCCGCCGGCATCTGTCTCGAGTACTTCCACCACATGGCGAACAACCCCGAGTACAAGCTCGCCGTGCTCGTCGCCTACTACCCCACGCGCATCCCGGACCCGCGTGCCGCGTTCCCGGGCGGACTGAGGGTGCTGGTGCACCTCACGGGCGACGAGGTCGGGGTTGTCTCGCATAGCCAGATTGTGGGCATCCAGGGGAAGCGGAAGGTCGTCAAGAGGAGCATTGAGCGCGGCGGGAGCGTTGGCGGCTGCGCCGTCAGCGTGGGAGGAGTCGGGAAGTCGGCGTATCCGTGCTATTGGTACCAGGCGGAGACGGGCTTCGCAGAAGGCGATCTCGACGAATTTGATAGAGTCGCGGCCGAGGTGGCCTGGAGTCGTAGCTTAGACACCGTGCGCACGGCGTTCCGGATGGATGTCGACCTTGAAGGGATCGTAGAATCGAATATCCAGGGTAGGTGCTCCTTTTCCCTCTACTACATTGGTAAAGCGAAATAAATCGAAGCTGACAGCTACATATGCACACAGGCAAATTCTTCACCCGCAATCTAGGCCAGACCATGTCGACCTACACGACGCACAAGTCGCCGCACACAACGTACTTCCCGACCTTGTCCGGCGGCATCGGCACGCAGGAGCTGCGGCAGTTCTACGCCGACTACTTCCTGGGCACGAACCCAGAATCAACGAAACTAACGCTGATTTCGCGCACCGTGGGCGCGGACCGCGTCGTCGACGAGCTGCACGTCGCATTCAAGCACACGCAGGAGATGCCGTGGATCCTGCCCGGGGTGCCGCCCACGAACAAGCGCGTCGAGGTCGCCATCGTCAGCGTCGTGACGTTGCGCGGCGGCAAGCTCTACCACGAGCACGTGTACTGGGACCAGGCGAGCGTGCTCGTGCAAGTCGGCCTCCTGGATCCGAAGCTTGTCCCGGAGAAGGCGAGGGGAAAGGGGGTCACGAAGCTCCCTGTTGTTGGACGCGAGGCGGCGCGCAGGTTGGTTCGTGGATTTGAGGATGATGAGGTGGACGATGGGGAGGCGGATAATGAGTTGTTGCCTGGGTGGTATGATGATGATGACGAAGAGGAAGAGGAGGAGGAGGAAAAGGGGGGCGGTAAAGTTACTGTCAGTAATAGGGGTAAAGAGGGAAAAGGAAAAGGTGATCAGACCCAGAAGGAGGGCAAACAGATAGAGGAACGAACGGAGCACAAAGCAGATGAATCATGGGAAAAGAGAGCAGACGAGAGAGACGATGAGAGAGACGATGAGAGAGAGGAAATTGCGAAGCCTAAACAGAATGAGAACCAATCTTTGACGGAGGCTTCCAATGGGGAAGGCAATGAGAGAGGCAATGGGGATGGCACAGATGGATAAGAGCTCCTATTTATCAATGTCGAGGGTCATATCAGTCAATGCATGTATGATGGGGGTTAATAACTTGTAATATAGTCTCACTCAGTTCTGCGAAAAAAGGTCCCGAATATCGGTCCGCTTTTTCCCCCCAACTGGCTCGTATCTTTCAAGAATGACGATATATACAGCTCATATACACCGGATCCAAATGAGCAGAAAGGAATTACTAACGGAGCCCATAGGTTGGGGTACACCGGGTATTTAGTAACTCGCCCTCCACAAGAGAGACAAGTCGCTCAATAGTAGCTCCTTAAGCATGAATCGGAAGAAATGCATTCACGAACTTGCGTCGCCATAACTTGAAATACGTTGTAAATTTGTTGGCCTGGTAATATCAATCCAGATTCGACTCGCCCCAACCGGAACCCAATTTTTAAAGGAATGTTCCCAAGGCATCGCTGCATTTGTTTGATAGTTGCGTATCATTTCCAACTGTCAAACGTCCCATCCATGAATACTTAGTCTTGATGGATACACTTTCGAGCCCACCGAGAACCCTACTCTCTTTGAGCCGTAGCTCCCTTCTCTATATCGCCATCTTCACTGTTGGCACGGTACCCTACCTTTTCAGATAGATTATGGCCGGTTGCTTCAGCAGCGTCAGCGTCGTAGGCGACGTCCATGTTTCGGCCCAGATGTTCCGGACCCAGAATAGCCAGCAAGATAACGTAGGCATATACGGCGGCCATGAAGATGCTAATCACGATACCGTAGTTGTACCTCTTCACGCCGTTCTCCAGAGGGGGAAGAGGGAAGCGCTCGCCAATGGTGGCTTCAATAGTAGAACTAGCAGACGAGACGAGGTTGCCGAGCTGATAAGATGTGCCGACGACGAATGTACGGAACGCACCAGGTGATAGTTCCATCAGATGCACGGGAATCACGCCCCAAGCGCCCTGGACGGCGAATTGCTCGAAAAAGGCGACGGCAATGATTCTGTCGTTGGATATAAAACCGTAGGGGTAAAGCAGAGCGCCACCAAGAATGCACATGACGACGATGCTGAATCGGCGGCCAAATATCTGTGAGCAGAAGCCAATAACCGTACCTCCTGTAATGGCACCCAAGTTGGCGACAACTTGCGTGACGGTGACCTGGTTGGCATTGAACCCAAACTCGTTCTTCAACAATGTAGGATACAGATCCTGAGAGCCGTGTGACATGAAGTTGAAGCCAGCCATGAGAAGAACGAGGTAGATGAGAATGAGCCAATGGCGCTTGAGTGCGACTTTTCCTTCCTCAACAAACGTCTTGCCAATGCTCCCGTTGGCGCGGCGCAATTCCTGATGGGCGATGTAGGTGTTGGTCTCGGGTAGGAACAAACGCCAGACGATGAAGATGGCGGGCGGCGCTGCTCCAAACCAGTAAAGAGGTCGCCAGCCGTGAGGCGTCGTGTTCACAAGGCCGCGCGCAAAGGCGGTGGCTAGAAGGTAACCCGTGGCATAGCCTTGTTGCAATATACCACTCAACAATCCACGAGCCTCATCGGGGATATCTTCCAGAGCGGTCGCAGCAGCATTGCCGTACAAACCACCCATGGCGATACCAAAAAGCGCGCGAGTGGCAAGAAATTGGGCATATGTTTGAGTAAAGCCAGTGCTCTAGCACAGTTTGTGTTAGCTCATTCATCTTTCTCCTATTATCAAAAGTGGAAGGGTGTAGAGATGGGAGAGCGAAGGAGGGAGAGAACGGGATATGCACGATTGGTCGTCGGCAGGGATAATAAACGAGGGAGGCGAAGCTTTTGCTAAGACTGCGCCAAGTATCGCCAAGTGGTGAGAAATGGGAAAATGGGGACGGGTGAGTGCCGATGGCGTTTCTTGGCTCGTCAATTTAACGACGCGTGCCGAGGGATGTCACATGCAAGTAAACTTCTTCGCCCGTCAGAACTTGTTGAACAAACTCAAACTCACCAATTCAATGACGATGAAGAGCAAATTGTTGATAATGAAGGGCCACTTGCGGCCGTAGCGATCGGCAGCAATACCGAAGATGACAGAACCAGCCGTCCGCAGCATCAGCACGAGTGTGATGCCCCAGGTGATGTCGGCGACATCTCTATCAAACGTCTCAGCCAAGTCGGACGCTGTCAACGACACAGTGAAGAAGTCGAAGGCATCCCAGGTCTGCGGAACGCCGAGTTTGTCAGCACAGGAAGGAAGGACATGACGAGTCGCAGGTCACAGCAGATGGCATACCCAAGCGATAAAAGCAATACCAAAGAAGGCCCAATCATGGCGCGTGAGCATCCTCAGCAAGCGAATAGGGTTCGGAGCCTTGTTCATGGGCGGCTTGAGGCTGCTGATGCGCGTCTTCAGATAGGTGCCGACGGACATGCCATGATGAGGCGGGTAGATGTTGGCTTCCTCGGAGGAGTAGCCGCTGTTATCGGCTCTGCCATTGGTGGCAGCCATGGCGAGTATACCTCTCGAGGGGGAGGCCGAGGAGAGGATCGGGCAATATTGTCCGTGGTAGCCACTATGGTGGTGGTGGTAATTGTCGTCTTCTCCAGAGGCAAGTCAGATCTAACCGCGCTTCTGGACCTACCTAGATAGGTATCAAGAATAATAATATATGTAGGTAGTTGGTTACTTGGTTTATCTATATATATAGGTCTGACAAATCTCAGCGACTACGCAGCAACTTAATGGCGAGTGAGGGGGAAAGCATAGGGGAAAAGAGCGATTTAGGAATTCGGCGTCGTGTCGGAGAAGAATACAAAGAAGTTGGTGAGGAGACGAGAGATAGGGAAGAGATAGAGAGACAAAGAGGAGGACACTGCTAAACCGAAATGGTTCGTCCATCCTGAAATCCTGGCTGGCAGTCAGCGGCAGCCGTCGATATCCACCATCCACCGCACCATCGCAAATGATGCTCCAAAAGGACACCCAAGTGGGTAACCCTGACCGGAGAGAACCATACCCTTGGAGAGTGAATCGGTGGCTACAGTGCGGTGGGTCTTTTGGGGTACAGTAGGGATCTCCCCTACTAAGTACCTACTTACAGTACCTTACGTACGGAATAGTGCGCATCTTACAGTAATACCTTGGGATCACACAACATTGAATGTATCCATACTCCATACATATACCTAGGTAGGTATAGATTGGTTAAATATCCCCAACGGCCATCATCTCGACCGGTTCTATTTATCTAGTCTTTGACTCCATTGGGCTGTCAAAGCGAACTCTGCTGCTTTCTATCTACTGCGCATCAACACCCTAGGTACTGTTGCATTTAGGTGTTGGGGATCCTGGACTCGGACAGGGATGAGAATTGGTAAGGGTCCGAATCCTTTAGCAATGAGCATCCGAGTTTTTCCTGGTTCTTAGTTGTCAAATGACTATTACCCCGCACTTCCCCGCATAGCCAGGATTGATTTTTGTTCAGGGAAAAATCGAGTTATCCGAGACTGTTTTCTCTTTGTTCCTATGGTACCCACGACTTACAAATGTTATAAGAACCTTCATATGTTTGTAGTAGTACAGTATCTGGTGTGTGTATCTCGTTAGTACCAACCCGACATTGTCCAACGTTGCATTAGGTGCTAGATTTGAGTCGTTCTGCATTACGCATCTCAGAGATAGGAAGTCCGCGGAAAGTTTGTATCGCAGCTTGAAGCTGTGTACCCACTAGCCAGACGTTTAGGTACTCAGACTTCTAAACGTGTGGTTATACGGTATAGGCACTGTGTATTACCAACAGTACTAAGCTGCCTCCAAAACCTTCGACTCCACCATGGTAAGTGTCTTAATCACTTGAACAGGTTAGACACGTTAGAAACCTGGTGACCCCAATTAGTGTACAAACATCAACTCTCCAGGCCAGTAACAATTAGGCCATAACACTGTGCGACATCCACGGTCCGTGGATATGCCAGTTCTGAAAAGGAGAACTACAGAGTAGAAAAGGTTCTCATAGGAATCCTGACTACCTATCACGGGCCACGGGCAACACCGAACCAGTATCTGAATGCTGGACGTTATGTCGGAGGCAGCAGGCTAAAAGCTCCAGCGTACAGGGTCTAAGTCCACGGCCGAAAAAGCGGTCTACAACCGAAAATCGCAGGATTGTAGCGCGCTACCTTTACCCTACACAACAGCGAGGTAATGTGGTGTGTATTCGAACTCAGCTGACGCTCGGCTCAACCAATGATGCTCTCTATTGCACCAAGCGCTGCTCTGCTGCTCGCGGCAGCGCATGTCCTACGTCGTGAGTTGCACAGCTCAACTCACGGTCTGCGAGATGCGAGATGCGAGATGCGAAGGAGGGGCTGGAATGGTCGTTGATTCAGTTGAAGTAGGACGGGTGGAGCCTTCAAGGAGGCAGAATAAGACATCGCTGAGACGCGCAAACCCATGTGTAAGCTAAATCTTTAGAGCACATGATCCACGCCAGCCTCGCCAGAATACCCTCTTAGTCTGATGGGCTAATTGGGGGTCATTTCTTGGCGATTGCTAGGGCGCAATTCCTTCGACGTCATAGCACTACCTGGCAGGGGAGAAGAATGCTACCCTAATGTGTGCGAATCCCGAAGCCTAAGCATGGCCTAAGGTAGCAGGTATGGACTATTGGCGGCTCCCCAGATCCTCCCGCCGCTACGGCTTCTGGACACGGCTCGTAATTAACCCCAACGCTAGTCTGCGGAGCACAGCTGAACAAACGAGTTCTGTGATTCGGATGGGCGAGGGGATAAGGAATCTTCACTTTGGTCAGAAATAGGATCTAAGGTCTATGTTATGTTCTTATTATTGCAATGCAATAATGGCTTACTTGGGGTTTGCAGTCACCCTATTCTTAGGGAGAGCCTCTCCTGCAAAGAAGTCATTCCTTTTCCGGTTACCCTCATGTCTTTTCTTATGCTGGTGCCATACTACACATGTAGGCAGATGCGAAGATGATGTCGTCCGATAAAGCTGTCAAGACGCCGACGGGACTGTTATCCTCATCGCCACCCAAAACTTATGATTCTCTCGCTTCTGCCGTGCTAGTGTTGGGGCTAAGAGGCTATGAGCGAACGATATAAGGGGACGATGGGTATTAGACATCGATGGGACCTTTCGGCGTCTCTCTCGTACTGGCCATTCGTGGCTCTAGTGCTCCGCTCTCGTCTCCCGGAGCAAGAAAATACTTGATACAACTGGACTTGTGCAACTCAAGACGCCGTATCGGAGGGGAAAGGGGGGAGACCGTGCATACCAGATTTTAGCCGGGAAGTGTGGCGTCGGGCAGCAGCTATAAGTACAACACAAGGCACCAAACTTGGCATGTAATCTTTCTGTTTGGCCGAAGACTCCATATTGTCAAACAAAGTCAAGGGGGAAAAGATGTCTGACTCGACTTCTCTCCGTGTGGTTCTGGGTTTAATGGTTGTCGGCCCAGCGGGAGTTCCAGGCGCGCGTCTCACGGGTCTCGACAAGCTCAACGCCGCGCTCGACATCTTTCAGGGACGAGGGCACAATGAGATCGACACGGCGCGTCTGTACCTGGGCGGCAAACAAGAGGCCTTTACTAGAGAGGTCGGATGGAAAGAAAGGGGCCTCGCCGTCGCTACCAAGGCGTGGCCGACATCGCCTGGACTCCATGCGCCCGACGCATTGACAGCCACGCTGGAGACTTCGTTGGCTGAGCTGGGTACTGATTGTGTTGATGTATGTAATACCTCTCACCACATTGCGCTCGTGCATCGCGTTCTGAGGGCTATTTGGCGGTGTAGGTGATGCTAACTAGTGTGGTTATAGATATTCTATTTACATGCTCCAGTACGTCTTGTTCCCTACCCTTCCTCTCTCACGTTACGCTTTCATTATTGTTCTCTTTCTTCTCATGTCCTCGATGCTCAAAATCTACGAGCATACCATGACCAAATACAACCAGTTGAAGAAATGATTATAGCTCGCTCAAGATATACCTCTAACAGGACCGTTCCGTCCCCTTTTCCGTGACCCTCGAAGCTGCAGACAAGCTGTACAAGGCAGGGAAATTCAAGCGCCTGGGCCTGAGCAACTACACGGCCTTCGAGGTGGCCGAGATCGTCACGATGTGCGCGCACCGCGGCTTCGTGCGGCCAACCATCTACCAGGCCCTATACAACTGTCTGTTCCGAAACATCGAGGACGAGCTCGTGCCTGCCTGCCGGCGCTATGGCATCGCCATCGACGCCTACTCGCCCACCGGCGGCGGCTTTCTCGCGGGTACTATCACCAGCGTGGACGCGGACCCCGCCGAGGGTCGCTATGCGAAAGGCCCGATGCAGCACCTCACTCGCGGCCGGTATTTCCGGGATGGCATCATCGAAGGCGCACGCATCATACGCCAGGCCGCGGAAGAAGCTGGCATCCCGCCTCTCGAGGTGGCGATGCGCTGGCTCGTGCATCATTCCGCCCTTCGAGGCGGCGGCGGACGGGGCCAAGACGGCCGGGATGGGGTCGTGATCGGATTTTCGTCGCTCGAGCAGCTCCGACAGAACTTGGACTCTCTTGACAAGGGGCCTCTTGGACTGGAACTGTTAGATGCCGTTGAGCGTGCCTGGCGGGTTGCGAGGCCTGATGCTGGTGCTTATTGGCTGACGCCTATGGTCTACACCTATGATACGCAGGAGGCACTGTTCGGAAAAGCTGCGTAAGCGAATATGTAAATGGAGGATGAGGCTGGTAGCGAGAAACGCCCAGATGGGGAATAACAAGTTTACTTTGTCCTTGAAGGTAATCATCTTCGTCCCACGCCTAATTTTCAGTTATCATGCAGTTAGATAAGGAGGAAGTATGTGTCCACTACTAATATTTCTTCTTACTCATATACGAAGATGATGGATTTGGTGAGAAGGGGGGGGGGGGGGGGGGGGGGGGGGGTGTTTTTTTTTTTTTTTTTTTAAAAAATACGAGATGAAAAAAAAAGACAGACAAAGAAAAATAAATTTTTATTAGTTCCCG
>MU389742.1:529447-543497 GCA_022578765.1 Xylaria sp. FL0933
CCCCCCCCCCCCCCCCCCCCCCCCCCGCCCCCCCCCGCCGCCGCCCCCCCCCCCCCCCCCCCCCCGCCCCCCCGGTAGTCTCTTGCTCGGATGTGTTCTAATCACGACCGAATCTCAATCCCTCTGAACTCAATACATCTATAGTTATGGCTACTGGCCCCTTTCACCTACCTGCTATGTGAGTGCTATAAGCTATGTATACACTCTGGGACAGAAGACACTGATAAGGGTATATATGGTCACTTAAGTGCGAGTACTTTTCCCGACGCGGCAGAGTCTATCCTGGCCTTCTTTATATCAGCCTCTCGATTCATCTACCAAGGGCGTAGCTGCACCTCTTCAATCATACGGATCTCCGCATGAGAGGTGGAGATCAACCTCTGAGTTACCCGCACAATGCGTAAGACTTCATATTATCCATCCAGTCTAGCGTAGAACTGCGGGTTCTGTTGCCTCGTCGGTCGAGTCGTCATCTCGAAGGCATAGCTTGCTTATTCTTCTCTGGAGTACCAGTGCTCGACTGGTTATCGGAAATCTGCCTGTCGGTACCAAAGGGTACCCTAGAGGCCAGACAGAAGAATCACAGTCATTATTCCTCAATCTCGTCACCATTCTCCTATCTGGGAATTTAGGTGAAGGCGCTAAACTGTGACAGTGCTGGTCAGGCCTCATAATCGGGAGATGGAGGATTTCTCCATAGCTGTACAGCGGTGCGACATGTATTGCTGGATTCACTGGTTCGATGTAAATTCTGAGACATGGGCGCTTTGGCATGCTGCCAACAGCTGTCTTGACACGAACGTAAATAGCCGCTAATAAAGCTAAGTCACTCGCAGCCTCAAATGACATGTATGGCAACACTTAATTTAAAGCTCGATAGGCTTACATTCGGGAGCTCATCTAGAGGCTGTGTCGCGGGGTTTATCTTTTGAATTGGGATACATTAAGCAGAGTGTCAAGATTCTTCTTTCACCTCCTCTGAAGATCAGTAGAGACGCCTTACAGTCATATATACGATAATGAAAGACACTTTATGAACGGGATTTCGATTTGGATTTGTCGATAGTGCTCAATTTCGTAGAATTGATGTGCCTACAAATTTCTTGATTAAGTGTAGTTGACGATTAGGCAGAAGACTCCTCTAGTCACAGCCAAGAATTCGCCGTTGTCTGTAAATTACACCCATCAGAGCAGATACGACTGAGAACAAAACCAGACACCCATAGAGAAGCCCTTCCTCGGTAAACCGTATTCGTACCAAAGACAGTCAGGAAGCTAAACCCCGAATTCCAGTACACTGTCTCTCATTAACAAATCATAGAATAGACACCTCAGCCAAACCGGTTCTCTAAACGGGCTAGCTGAGGCGTCCCGTTTAATTGGCGCCTTCGTGCCTCAGCGTCTTCTGAGCATGCTCATTGCCCGAAGGGTCGGTCTTCGGGACGCTGGGCAATTGGTCGGCGGTAGCCTTAGCTTCGAAGAGCTGTTCCTCACTGGGATCCTGTGGCTCGGCGGAGGTATCACTGCCGGGCGGAAAGTAACGACTAAAATGACAGAGCTGGCGATTAACAATGAAGCCCCTGTAGGCTGGAAACGAGAGACATGGCGCGCGGGGAGGAGGGCTTCAACTCACGGTAGAAGGCGGTTGTATGCGTGGACGTCCTTCTCTTCGAAGGTCATGAAGATGACCTTGTGGAGCTTCTTTCCGCCCTCGCTGTCGAGGAAGTCCCTGACACTAGAGCAGGCGATGGCGGCGGCGTCGCCGCTCGGATAGCCGTAGATGCCGGTACTGATGGCACTGAAGGCGATGGTCGTCAACCTGTTCTGCACGGCCAGCTGCAGAGCCGAATGGTAGCAGCCTCGGAGGGCAGCCTCGCATCGGTCCGGGTAGAGGGCGCTGTAGACGGGACCTACGGCGTGAATGACCTTCTTGCAGGGCAGCTGGTAGGCGTCGGTGATCTTGGAGGAGCCGGTGGCACAGCCGCCGAGAGTCCGGCACTCGGCCAACAACGCCGGGCCGGCAGCTCGATGGATGGCTCCGTCAACGCCGCCGCCGCCGAGCAGAGACCTGTTCGCGGCATTGACGATGGCATCGACGGCAAGGGTGGTGATGTCGCCGCGAATGACGCCGATCCGGCCGTTGTGGACCGCCGTGGCGTGCGGCAGGGGATCCGGCGAAGGGTCCAATCTCCTGAGCTTGTAGAGGAGCCTCAGTGTTGGGATCTCATCAGCGGAAATGGCAGCCATCCTGGCTGCAGCGCGAAGGATGATGCCAGCGACGGGACGAATGTTGGGCGAGTTTCCTGACCTAGTGTTTCTGCTTCAAGGTTTGCGAGTATACTCCGTAAATATAATTATATAAATGGTGGCCAACGCGCCTAGGAAGGGTAAGGAAGGGCCAAGAATTATGGTAAAGCTAGCCTGAGGCGAAATACTTTGGAGGGGCCGGATTAGAGGAAGTAACGATATGTGTCAGCTATTGTACTGTAGGTCAGCTGCAATCCGTATGGATGGAAGCTCACAGACATTCAAATCTACTTCACAAATATGTAGTAAATCTCTGTGATATGCAAGGGGTCTATCTACCCCAGTGTCCAAAAAGCAGTTTGTTTGCCTCTTGGAAGCACAGAAATCGTGCCTCAAGACGATGACGTCGCTGCATTTCCAAATATCTTGGTTCGTAGGTACATACTTAATTAAGTACATACCTTAGCGCCCCGGGGGGGGTCTATGTAAGCGTTGCAGCAACTATTACAGCACTTCGAAAGCATTACAAGCGAAGACAATAGCGGGAGATTTACGAGACTGCCACCATGTCTATTTGGATACCATGTCGACAAGTGAATATAGTATTTGTATAGACATGCCATATAAAAGAAAAACCTTTCCGTATTGCGAATACTTTCCATACGTCGAAAGGCTTGCTACAGCTATACAGCCATACAGGCTAGGTAGGCTAGGTAGGCTAGGTAGGTAGGTAGGTAGGTAGGTAGGTAGGTAGGTAGCCATACAGCCCACATACAGACTGGCCATACAGAATTAGCCATGCAGCCCACATACAAGGATTATCGCTGCAGTCAATCTACCACCACTACTACCACCACCACTACCACCACCACCCGTAAGGCTTGGAAAAGTAGCAAAATCGCTTCGCAGTTCAAGACTTTAACAGAGGATTCTATAGCCTTTGCTATATACGCTGGTATAGCCAGTGGCCTTGCGAAAGCAGATATACGTACGGAGGCGTTATTAGGTCAGCAGCGACAGGCTAACCGCAATTAAGTCAACAACGTACAAGCTAACCGCTATAATAATAGTTTAAGTTCTAGTAATCCTTTTAACCTAATAACTATTTCGAAAAGTAAATTATATATAAATAATAAAATATACTAATTTAATAAAAGCTTCGCGTATAAAAGCCTTGCAGCAATAATATTTAAAAGCTAATAGCATATTTGTTTTTAAAGTTGTTGTAGAAAAGCTTACCACCTTCGTTAACCTTGCTGTAACCTTTACGTAGAACCCTCTCGGGGCGCTAAAGTATAGCACTATATCTTCTTGCTAAGCTTGTTTTTAAATTCGAGGAGGGCAGCTACTTAAGTACTTGTGCAGACTCTACTTTTGTTTACCTGAAGTAGTAACAAGGTTAAACTTTTTAAGTGCAGGTTTTTAACTTATAAATAACTAGTTAACTCGTAAAAATTTTAGTATATAATTTTCTATATAAATTACATTAAAATAAAAATACACTATTTTTAATGTATTATATTTAAGAAAACATTGTTAAGGTTTTTTTTTAATGTAATTATAGCTAATATTTAAACTTTTAATTATAGCCACAACACCACTTAAGCACCTAGCTTACTTACTACTTATTTAAGTAGCTTATTTATTATATAGTTTATTTATTAATAAATTAGTTAATATATTTAAATAATTAGTTTATATAGCTAGTTTATATAACTAGCAAGCGTAGCAAGCGTGCAAGCAAACAATAAAATAAATCGGGTATTATATAAGCTAGGTTAATAATATACTATATTAACCAGCTTATGTAGCTAAAAGAAATACTTTTGTTTTAGTGGTAATCCCACTTATTCCAAGGTATATAAATTTTTTTACGAGTTAACTGGTCATTTACGAGTTAAAGACCTGCACCTAAAGGGTCCAACCCTGTTACTGCTTCAGGTGGACGAAAGTGGAGTCTGCACGGGTACTAGTTAGTGTAGGTGAAGGGATAACGGGCGCTACTGTTTGTTTGGGGGCTGAACTAGTAATATGCAGCCAAGTGGGTTTCTGCCCTATATGATAGTAACGGTTAGGTATGTACCTTAGTACACCCGGCTCGTTGCCTGCCGGACCAAATTACTGGGCCAACTTCAATCCCTAAACACAAGCATGTGCGCAGGCGCGAAAACACAAACAACTTTGGAATCTTCATACTTGAACTTACCACATCTCTCGGCTCCATTTGCAAGACTTTTCTTCCTTTCTATTCAGGTCACCCACTTCTAGAATAATAGCTACTCCTTTTGGTCACTAAAGCTATACGCGCGAATACGATAGGAATAGCGCACAGCAACAGTCTTCGCCTGCGGCCATGGATAATAAGTACTACGCAAGGGCGAACCGCATTTGGAAGGCGAATCTGGCCTTTCTTCGGAGTCTTCCGATGCACGATGGCAATTACGTCCACCCCGAAGATTTCGAGCGCCTGAACATCGTTTGCTCTACTCTTGATCTGCAGTCTGGAAAGTCTTCAGATGGATCTGATTGTTTTTTAACGCCATTTCCCAAAAGCGAACTTCACACGCTTCTTAATGAGAAACTGCCTTCTACAATGGATCAGCTAGACGACGAGCCCGATGATTTTAACGAGCGTGCCGCTATGGAGGTCATGTATCTAATACGAGATTACGTATCGGATGCCGAGGACGATGAACACTACGCGGGCATTATGTATGAGGAGACCACCTGGAATTTACGAGAGCAAGTGAACCTTCCTGGCCTAAAACCGCAGGGTGGTAACTGTAGCGGCTAACCGAATGCACAGGATGCAATGGGATGAAGGCGAACGACTACTAATGCAGGAAGACGGACACAACTGGAGAGTAGGAGGTATTTTTGACAAGATGGACAACCATACACCGCATGTATCGCCCCTACTGGCAGATAGCCCACCGATGCAAGAGGACAAACTATCCCTTGCAGAGATATGCTGTATTCTTCTATGTACAGCACGACGTTTGCGTCGAAAGGAGTATCGTCGCCATCGCATTATTCCCGTACGTATTCTCTCCCCCCTTCTCCCCACAGATACACGCACTGTCTTTCTTTTTTCTCCTGCTCCGCGCTTCTCTTTCTCTCTGCTTAAGTCTCTTTTCGTCTAATTCTTACATCCCAAAATGAACAGGTTACCGTTATCTCGCTTTCTGGTCGATTGGCGCGCATCGTACATGGCTACGTTGATGTGTTAGCAGGTAAACTCCGGGTATCTAAATCACCAATTCTAAACCTCTACAAGGAAGACTACAGACCGGAGATAGAAGTATTGGTATCGTGGTGTTTGGGTCAGCCAACTGGTTCTACCGCGTGGGTGGATCTTGACTAGCAAGTGGCGTTTCCGAGTACAGAACCAAGAGGATAAGCAAGGGTTGTGGGAAGGATATACTGAAATGGTGTGGGTAGGCTACATGTATTTGGTCAGCCAGGGGTGTCTTGGCCAAGGAGGATATAAGCGGACGTCTCATCATGGATTACATGGGGAAAGCATATCGTCAGATTGAGCACAGATATTTCATGTGCATCCCTTAAATGAATAAAACGATATTTTCACGAGAGGACTTGATTCTCCACGCCTTTTGTGAGATATTTCCGGCCTGAGGGTCTCAGGAAGCGTAGGTGCAGCCGACCTCTTGAAGGCGTTGACAGCAGATGGGCGCTGTCCCATGGGGTTCACTCCAATACCTAGGTACTCGTAAATTGCGCAGTTAACGTTCCAAAGTGTGCTTCGATACCATCTTCCCGATAGAATAGAACATTATCAGTCATCCTTCTAACCTTGGACAATGCGAGAATTAGCAAAAACAACGCGCGTCAATATACTACATATACCATTGCTTTTTTTATTCCTGCTTACCTACGCCGGCACCCGTTGATTTCAAACTATCTGGCCCGTATACTTGCAAGTCCTTCACAATATATTACCGAGGCTCTACCGTCATCAACGACTCGTCAATGGTAAATGCCAAGACTAGCCTGCCTAGTACCCGCATCTCCTTGTGGCTCCTTGTAGAGAAAGGACCATATTCGTGCATATATATAAACGATTTCGTTTCCAGCTGCTTGCCGCAAACATAATCAACATAATCCGCACCAAACTCGGCAAATGTAAGATAGATTTCATGTGAGTCTTGTGAAATAAGGAGACGCCTGCACATTTCGTTCTTAGTCAGTACTACTTTTCGGGCTGGGTTCTCACGCAGAAAATTCTTTAGTGGAAATGAAGGGGGGAAAAGGTAAAAGAAAGAAAGAAAGAAAGAAAGAAGTGAGAAGTGAGAAGAAGAAGGACAAGGGAAACCTCACTTCTCCTTTCTATTTTCTTGACGCATTTGGTCCGCACTGGGCGGATCGCTGCAAATCCATGCCGCCATCTGCGCGGTTTCTTGCATCCTAATTTCCGCAGATTTTGACCCGCGAACGCAGGCCTTGACTTCTACGATCGCTTTCACATCTCCTGCACGTGTGCGGAAGATTCCGTCGACTCTTGCTTCGTATCCTCTCTTATAGTCGGCAGCAAGGGTGAAACTCTTTCGCTCAGGTGCCCAGTGCCCCGTGACGTCTTTACAACACATCGACAGAGCATTTAGTAGTAGAATGAGCGCGTTGCTAATGATTTGTTCGTCCTCGGTCGAGCGCCATAAATGCTTAGCCTCCTCGATGCTGATCGGACTAGTAGGCGTCAATTCTGACACCCCGAAAGACGCCCGGTTTGCGTACGTCGAGGTTGGGGTCTGAGGATCTAGGCATAGGTTCTTGAGATCCTTGTCAATATCGTCGCCTAGGTCATTGTCCAGATCTTCCCCCATGTCTCCACCCATATACTCAAAAAAATATTTGCCCTTGGGAGCACGAGTAGGTGTTTGCGGCTCCGATCCTCTGGCTGCATATCGCGCGCTTCTCGTTCTCATATTAACCGGGGTAAAGAGAGTAATTTTCTGGGAAGGGGGTTGTTCCCTATTACTCGAACTGCTGGGATTGACTTGGTAATAGTGAGCCATGGAAAAATGCCCGCAACATGCGAAATCGTACGGTCTAGAATCCGCAGCATCTCTAGGGCTGCAGAGGAGAACGGACTGGAGATAGTCCTGCCAAGCGGTATTTTCTCTTAGAGCTTCAGAGGCACGCTCCAGCCCATGGTCTCTGAACCATCGCTCTTTACGAAGGCTATTTGCTGTGCTAGTACGATAGATCGCTCGTAAAAGCCAAAACTGCTCAACTTGGATCTTGGAGGCAGATTTTAAGGTGAAGTCGGTGCTGTAGATGGACGGAAACTTTAGAGAATGTTTTATCCCCAACTTGGTCCACTCCTTAACGGAGCGTGGCAGGCCCTTATCATTATCAATAGACATGATTACCGGAACGAACGCGGGATGAATACCCCTAACAAAGAGAATATAAAGCAAGCAATATGAGTAAGCTGATTCTACAAAGACTGATATAATTTTCAAGTGGCCTTTATTGAGTGTTATAGAGTACTATTTATTAATAATAATACGCTGGTGCCGTCTTATAAAAATATAAGAGAATATTCAGGGAGAAACATAGATGTTTGCTACTTGGCTGGGTGGTTTACGTTAATTCGCATCTTTGAGACATGGCTGAGGGATAGAAACTCTATGGCTCCCTTGGAAGTCGCTTCGCTTGGAACTCATTAGCCAATGAAATTCCTCGGAATTGTTGAGATGCAAGGCAGACGAGATCAAGGACATGTCACATCTCAGCCTGTTTCACCATTACGTCCCGCTACGCTGACTTGCACTGTCCTTAGCTCAATTGCCTCGGCGGCTAAGGAGCCTCGTGGAAGAGGTCGCCGAAGTTCGAGCGTTTGAGAAGTCGGACAAGATCTCAGTATCTGGGCCATGGTCCAAATGGTTGCATTGACTAGATAGAGCCTGCAGAGAAGCTCCCCCGGCCTCCCTTGGGTGCCCGTCCCTAAGGTTGTTGCGTTGACCTAGGCAATCATTTTGAAGCTACAAGGCAAGGTGATGGATTTATTTCGGTACAAAGAAAAGGGATCCTCTGTAGGCGGAGCGGATTTAATGAAGCAATTGTATGCTTTCTAATGGTTAGATTTTTACGGCATCAGTTTATCCCTAGGCGTGGCACACAACCTACTACTATCCCGTCGGTATTATGCCGGGCACAAACTTCAGCAGCATTGACGGATACATATTGCGTAGTCACACCAAGAAGCAAAACAGCAAGCACACTACCGTCGTTTTGCCACCCTCCCCCTGTCCTGATCCTGAAAAGCGTTCATTTCCCGACACACGAGAGGTTAATTATTTTTAGCTCAATAAGCAAACTATAAGTCGCTGTAGTGCCAGGCAAGCTGTCCTTAGTATAGAAAGCTTTCGTTGTTACAGGCTCAGCTACCATTTTAAATACAGTGAAAATTAAAGTGCCTCGCGGGCACTTTGGTTTTTAGCCTTGGCAGCCCCGGTAGTTTTGTTAGCTTGATCGTTGACCTCGTTGGCCCTGTTGACCTCATTGACGCTGGTGCTATATAGTCATTGGCACGGTTGGCTTTTATTCCATAGCGTGTTCATATTTAAATATAGTAGCCGCCAGTGACCATAAACGCAATTATAGTACGCAAGCCACACGGTAGAGTTAAGTGCGAATATATTATAATTAATGTTTTGAAATAAACTTTAACGTCACCCACGGGTTATTAACGCACACAAGTCATTAACGCACTTAACTTAACGTACTATATACGCTAACTTAATATATAAAAATACTTACTTCACTTTAAAATAATTACGTTAAAAAAATTAAAAAATTATTCGATTTTTTATTATTATTAATTATAATTATATAATAAACTAAAATAAATTTTATTAAATTTTATAATTATTTTTTTAAGTATATATATATTTAAAAAATTATTTTAATATATTTTTAAATATTTACTTAAAAATTTTTTTTAAAAAATAAAAAAAAATTTTTTTTAAATTTATTATATAAAATATAATAAAAAAGTTAAAATTAAAAATTGTTTTAATTTTTTTTAATAAAGTTATTTAAAAATAAAATAAATATTTTATATATAAGTTTAATTTATAAATTATATAAAATTAAAATATTAAAGTTTTAAATAATTTATTTATTAAATAAATTAATTATTTAACTTAGTTTTTTTTTAAATAAAAAATAAAAAAATTATTTTTTATTTAAAATAAATTAAATAATTTTTTTAATTAAAAATTAAAAAAATATTATTTTATTAATTATATTTTTAATATTTATTTTATATAAATATAAAATAACGTGGTTTATAAACAAGTTATATATTTAAATAAGTCGCGCATTTTTTATTAAAACGCGTTTTTTTTATTTTATCGCGCAAAAACTTTTTAATAAAATAATATTTATAAAAACTAATAAAGTTAATTTTTAATTAATTATTTAAACTTTTTAATTAAGCTAAAAATTTAATATTTAACGCGCTTTTAAAATTTATAATATTTTTATAGATATTATATATAATAAAATAATAAAATATATTATTAAAAATAAAACTTGCGTTAATATATATAATTTTAATTTAATTAAAAAAAATATTTTTTAAGTATATTTTTAATTTTAATAATTAAAAGTTTTTATTAGTTTATATTATTATTAAAAATATAACCGATTATTTTTACGATTTATATAATATAAGCTTAATTAATAAATATTAAGCTTATAATTTTATTAATTATTATTTAAAGCTTAAAATATAATATACGCGCTTTTATAATTATTAAAGTTTTTAAATTTTAAGTGATTAATTTAATCACTCAATGACTAATTTAATTAATAACTAAATTATTCACTTAAGCTAGCCCTTTTTGACTAAATTAGTCACTCAAAAAGGCTTAGGTGACTAAATTAGTCACTTAAAAAAAAGGCTAAGTGACTAAAAGTGACTAATTTAGTTATTAATTTAACTAAAATAACTAAAAAAATAGGTAATAAATACGGAAAGAGCCACTAAAAATAAAGAAAAATATTTTTTATATAAAGCTAAAAAAACGCTATTTGATAGTATATTTTTCGATTTTTTAGCCTTACTAGTTCTTTTTTAAACTTTATTTAAAAAAAGCTTGTTTTTTTTAATAAAAAAAAAGCTAAAGTTTAAATAAAGTTTAAAAAATAACCACTAGGCCAAAAAAATTGAAAAATATACCATTAAATAGCGTTTTTTTCGTACTATATAAAAAATATTTTTACTAGGTTTTACTAGCCTTTTTCGTATTTATTACCTATTTTTTTAATCATTTTAGTTAGACTAAAAGTGATTAAATTAGTCTTAGTCTTAGTCTTAGTCACCTTTTTTAACTAAATTAATCACTCAAATGTTTTTTTTTAACTAAATTAATCACTTAAAAAAGTGGATTTTTTAACTAAGATTAATTTAGTCATTTAATTAGTTAATTTAATTAAACTAATTCGACACTTTAAGTATTTATTTTATTTTTTTATTTTAATAGTTTTTTATTTTAAAGCTAATTTTTATTTAAATTTACATGTTCGCTAAAATTTTACTTATAATATAATTAAAGTTTTTATCGAATTTAAAAAAACTTTAATATATATTAATTAAAATACCACACATGTTAAATTTAAATTTATTTTTTTAATAAAGTTAAATTAGTTAATATTAAATAAACTTAAATAAATTTTTTAAATTTTTATTAAAGCTACTATTTATTTATAAGCCGAATTTTATATTATAGCTTCGAAAAAATTATTATTTATATATTAAATTTAAAAAAACTTAAATAATTTATATATTAAATATTTTTGCCGAGAAAAAAAAAAAAGAAAAATAATAAATTATTTATTTTATTATTTTTATTTATTATTTATTAATTATTTAATACGGACGGCTAGGGGGTGGGCTAGCCATGGGGCTAGCCACACTTACTTAGCCACACTGGCTACCTTAGCTACATGGCTAGCCCTGTATATAGCCTGGCTATTTTGGCCAGCCGTAGCCTACCTGACTTACGAACCTTAATAATAACCACTATACTAGACATACTATTTCAGCAGCCTCTGTGCCCTCTGAATACTGTGTCAAATGGTGCCTTCCACTTGGTAATTCGACTGGGGCCAGGGCACCCGAGTCGAATACCCCTTTTAACCGCTGATCGCGTTGCCTCTCGTTGTCTCGCTGCCTTTTGAGGTCAAAAGGAAATTCGCTGTTCGCGCGGCATACGGCCAGCCCAGCAAACGCCTGGTATACAGCCCACCAAACGGCCGTCATTTCCAACAGCCAGTCAACCAGGCTACGTACGGCCAGGTCAGCCAGTCGACCTTTCCAGGCCCTGGCAGTCGACCTACGTACGCAGCCAACAGCCTTTCCAACAGCCCTCGCAACAGCCTGGCCAACAGCTTATTCAGCATACCTTAATACGACGCCTTTACTGGCAGCTCGTCCTAAAAACAGCCCCTCACCCACTCGCAACTAGGTGAACTTGGGTAGCTTAGTTGTGCCTTTGCTATGGCAGGCCAGTCGACCTACCTACGTATAGCCAGGTCAGCCAGGCTACGTACGGTTAGGTTAGCCAGTCGACCTTTCCAGGCCCTGGCAGTCGACTTACCTACGCAGCCAGCCAACCAGGCTACGTACAGCCAGGTCAGCCGGCCAGCCTACGCAATACAGACCTTTCGAATTCCGACTCTGCAATACGGTGGCGTACGCCGAACTTGGGTAGGCGTATGCTGCAGTCAAGCGAACTTTTGGTGACAGTACTGCAGCCGTACTGCCAGAGACGACGGAATACTTATACCTACAGCGTTCGACCTAGCCACTCGCGAAAGCTATTCAGACTACCTGGCCAACAGCCCTTCGTTTAGCCCACACGCGAAAGGCTGACCTAGCCAGTCGACCTACGTACGGCCAACCAAGTTATCTAGGCTACGTACGGCCAACCAAGTCATCTAAGCTACGTACAGCCAAGCCAGCCAACCAACCAAGTCAGCCAGTCGACCTAGCCACCCAGGCCCAGCCAGTTAAGCAGGCTACGCGCAGCTAATTCGAATACAGCTATACAGCCATACAGCTATACAGCCTACGTACGTACAGGTGGTAGGAAGGGTGGATATGCTGGTTATTTGGATAGCCTGCCGGACCTACTGAGGGCAGTAGGGCTTTGTTGTTGTCCCGGCACTTGATACGGACGGCTAGGGGGTGGGCTAGCCATGGGGCTAGCCACACTTACTTAGCCACACTGGCCACCCTAGCTACATGGCTAGCCCTGTATATAGCCTGGCTATTCTGGCCAGCCGTAGCCTACCTGACTTACGAACCATAATATTAACCACCATACCAGACATTATATTTCAGTAGCCTTCGCGCCCCTCTGAATACTGTGTCATTATTTTAAAACTAGGCCCTAATTTTAAAAAGCTTTAATAAAGCTTTATAAAAAAAAGCTATAAAATTAAAGGAATATTTTCTTTGAAAATTAAATTATAATAAGTTAAACCGGTTTAAACTTTTTTTATTAAAGCTTGTTTTAAACTTTATATAAAAGTTTAATTATTTTTAACAAAATAGTTTATTATTTTATTACGACAAAATTAAAAACAATATTATTAATTTATTATAAAATAAATACGATATATAAATATATTTTATTATTATTATTTTTATTTAAATTTTATTAATTTATTTTATAGTTTAAAAGTTAAAAAAACCAGCGATAATAATTTAAATATTAATTTAAACGAAAATAATATCGATAATTTAGATTTTAAAAATAAGCTTTATTTAATAAATACTAATATAACTAAAGAATTAAGCTTTTATATTAACAAAAAAAAATTCTCTTGAGACGTAAATAATTTTATTTAATTTTTTATTATATTTATAATTAATAATATTTATAAACCGATATTTTATTATAGTAAAAAGCTAATATTTTAAAATTTTTAATTTTAAATATTTTAATTAAACATTATTTAACTATTTTAACTATTTTTGCTTTTATAAAGCGTACTTTTTTTATTTCTAGTAATATTATTATTAAAAATAAAAATAAATTAGCGCTTAAAACAATAAAATAATTAGTTTTTTTAAAAAGTTAAAAAATTAAAAAAAATAAAATATTGTAAAAGCAATATAAAAAAAACCAACAAAAGAATAATTAAAAAAATATTAACAAGAATAACAAGTAAAAAATAATATATATATATTTTATTTTTATTTTTTTATATTAAAAAAACCTTTTTTTTTAAATTTAATTATATATATAAATATTTTATAATTTTTTTATTAAATATATTAATTATAAAAATAAAATAAAATATAAAATAATTGCTTTATATAATAAAATATTATATTATATTTTTTTGAATTTTATTTTTATTTTATTTTTTATTAAAATAAAAACTTTAAAAATTATAATATTAGCTTTTATTTTAAGCATTTTTTTTTATTTTTTTAAAAATAATAAAAAAGAAAAAGTTAGTACTTTAATAAACTTTAGAGAACGGGCTACTAAACTAGCTAATTTATTTAAAAGTTTATTTTTTTCGAATTATCGAAAAATAAACTTTAAAGTATTAGCCTTTACTTTAAGCATTTTTTTTTATTTTTAAAAAAATCGTAAAAAAAAAAAAGTTAATATTTTAATAAACTTTAAAATACGGGCTATTTATTTAGCTAATTTGTTTACAAGTTTATTTTTTGTTATTTTTTTTGAATTATTAAATTATAAACTTTAAAGTATTAGCTTTTACTTTAAGCAATTTTTTTTATTTTTTAAAAAAT